>PVKN010005733.1:0-30059 GCA_004027915.1 Capromys pilorides | reverse complement strand
GCTACTGAATTTGTGTACTAATTCTAGTAGCTTTTTGGTGGAGTTCTTTGGGTCTTCCAAGTAGATTATCATGTCATCTGCAAATAGTGACAGTTTTATTTCTTCCTTACCTATCCTTATTCCTTTTATTTCTCTCTGTCTAATGACTGTAGCTAATGCTTCCAAAACTATGTTGAATAGGAGTGGTGATAGAAGACATCCTTGTCTTGTACCAGATTTGAGAGTAAAAGATTTCAGTTTTTCCCCATTTAGAATTATGTTAGCTGTTGGATTATCATAGATGGCTTTTATCAGGTTGAGGTAGAGACCCTCTATGCCTATTTTCTGTAGGACTTTAACATGAATGAGTGTTGAACTTTGTCAAAGGCCTTTTCTGCATCAATTGAGACAATCATGTGATTTTTAGTTTTGGCTCTATTGATATAGTGTATTGCATTTATAGATTTGCGTATATTGAACCATCCTTGCATCCCTGGGATGAATCCTACCCGGTCATGGTGTATAATCTTCTTGATTTGTTGTAGTCTATTGGCGAGGATTTTATTGAGGATTTTTGTATCTATGTTCATGAGAGAAATTGGCCTGTAGTTCTCTTTTTTAGTTGCATCTCTCTCTGGTTTTAGTATCAGTGTAATACTTGCCTCTAGGAATGATTTTGGAAGGATTGCTTCCTTTTCAATTTCACTGAAGAGTTTGAGGAGTATTGGAATCATGTCTTCTATAAATTTCTTGTAGAATTCAGTGGTAAATCCATCAGGTCCTGGACTTTTCTTTGTCGGCAGGCCTTTTATTACATTTTGTATTTCACTGGCTGTTATTGGGTTATTAAGATTACTTATATTTTCTTGATTCAGTTTTGGTAATTTGTACTTTTCTAGGAATCTGTCCATTTCTTCTGAGTCTTCAATTCTGTGAGAGTAAAGATTTTCAAAGTAGCTATAAATGATCCTCTGAATCTCTGCTGGGTCTGTAGTAATTTCACCTGTGTCATTACTTATTGCTTGAATTTGAGTCCTTTCTTTCCTCTTTTTGATGAGGTTAGCTAGGGGCTTATCAATTTTGTTTAATCTTTCAAAGAACCAGCTTTCTCATTCATTAATTTTTTGTATTGTTTTCTTCATCTCAATTGCATTAATCTCGGCTCTTATCTTTATAATTTCCTCCCGTCTTTGGGCTTTGGATTTCGTTTGCTCTTCAGTTTCTAGTTGGTTTAGGTGCTGCATGAGAGTATTTATTTGTTCCTCTTCTGTTTTCTTAATGTGTGAGTTCAAAGCTATAAATTTCCCCCTAAGAACTGCTTTCATTGCATCCCATAAATTTCGGTAGGTTGTGCTTGAGTTTTCATTGAATTCTAGATATTGTTTAATTTCATCTGCAACCCACTGGTTGCTGAGAAGGGTATTGTTTAATTCTCATGTATTTCTGGAGTTCTTATGATTTCTTTGGCCATTTATTTCCAATTTCATTGCACTGTGGTCAGATAGTATGCATGGGATAATTTCTGTTTTCTTGCATATACTTAAACATGACCTGTGGACTAATATGTGGTCTATTTTAGAAAATGTCCCATATGTAGCTGAAAAGAATGTGTATTCTGAAGAGGTTGGGTGGAACATTCTGTGTATGTCCACTAAGTCCAGTTGTTCCAAATTCTGTTTCAGTTCTGCTACTTCTTTGCTAATTTTTTGTCTGCTTGACCTATCCTTTTCAGATAGAGGGGTGTTAGGGTCTCCTGTTAAGATTGTAGTATTGGATATTAGATTTCTCATGTCCATTAAGGTTTGTCTTATATAACTCGCTGCTCCTGTGTTGGGTGCATACATATTTATGAGTGTTACCTCTTCATTCTGAATTTTTCCCTTGACCAGTATGTAGTGGCCTTCTTTGTCACATTTGATCAATCTTGGTTTGAAGTTTAGACTGTCTGCAAACAGGATTGCTACCCCTGCTTTTTTTTTTTGAGGTGCTGGAGCATGTAGTATTGTTTTCCATCCTTTCACTTTTAGCCTATGAGTTTCTTTATGAGTTAAGTGTGTTTCTTGTATACAGCATATTGTTGGATTTTGTTTCCTTATCCATTCTGCTAGTCTACTTCTTTTAATTGGAGAATTGAGTCCATTGACATTGATGCTTATAATTGAAATGTATTGTGTTATTGTTGACATGACTTTTATTTACTACTGTTTACAATTTTTTCTCCTATGTTTAATTGGTTGTCCCGTTTGGTGGGATCTTTCTGTTCACATTTGTTGAGTTCAGGTCGTTTTGGTCTCTCTCTAAGATATTTGTTAGTATACTGTGTAATGTTGGCTTTGACGTCATGAAATTCTTTAGTTGTTCCTTGTCGAGGAAGTATTTCACTTCTCCCTCATACTTGAAAGAGGGTTTTGCCGGGTATAGTAGTCTGGGCTGAAATTTGTTTTCACGGAGGACTTGAAGCACTCTGCTCCATGCTCTTCTTGATTTCATGGTTTGTGAAGAGAAATCTGCTGTTATTCTGATGGGTTTTCCTTTAAATGTGATCTGTTTCTTTTCTCTAGCAGCTTTTAGTATGTTATTTTTCTGCTGTATTTCTGGGATCTTGATGTATGTCCTGATGCATTTTTAGTTGGGCTGATGTTATTTGGCATTGTGTATGTTTCAGTTACCTGAATATCTGATTGTTTTCTCATATTTGGGAAGTTTTCTGCTATTACTTCTGCCCATATTCTTTTTATATTATTTGTATTGACTCCTTCTTTCTCATTGATTCCTATTAATCTCACATTGTTCATTCTTGCATCATCTTGCAGATGTTGAATTCTTTTTTCCGGCATCCTGGTTGTTTTTAAGAGATCCCTTCTTGCCTTTTCAGTAGCTGCGAGTGTGTCTTCAAGATATGAGATTCTGTCTTCACTTTCATTCATACGGTTTTGCCAGCTTGTGATTGAGATTTTATTTTCTTGTATATTTCTTTGATACTGTTTCAGGCGATCTATTTCTTATATTGCTCAGTCATGGACTCCATCATTTTTCTATTCTCCTCTAATTTTTTATCAATGTCTTCTTTAATATTAAGTCTTTCATTATAGTAATCCTTTCTCTCTTTAGTTCAGAGATCATTTCTGCTCTGCTCTCCTCTTTACCTTTCTTCATTTGTTCCCCTATTTCAGATGCTATTAATTTAGACATGTCTTTTTTTTCTTCAAGGGTTATTTCTGTTCTGCTTTGATCCCTGCATTTCTGCAATTGTTTTTCCACTTCAGATTCTATTAATTCACGGATTTCTTTTTTTATTTCAGATGTTATCTCTGATCTGAGCTGCTCTATATGTTTCTGTAGTTGTCGGTCTACCTCAATTTCAGAGTTTTTGGCTGCATGATTCTCGTTTTCTTCCATGGTATCATCTCCTGTGTTTGATTTGGGTGGGCTCAGGCCCTGCGACTGCATCTTGCTCCTTGTCGTTACCATTTTGTATGGCAGTGAGCTTTGTGCTTTGGTGAAGTTATGCTGTTAGCACCCGGCAGGGGTGCGGGTCAGACCAGGCGGCAGATGGGCTCGGGCTCCGGACCGGACGCACAAGCGCTCCGGCGAAAGCCGATGGCGGATGAGTCGGGACTTTAGTTTCGGCGCGAGTGCAGGAAGACGGAAGGGCTAGGGGGATCCTTACCCGGCAGGGGTGCAGGTCAGACCAGGCGGTGGATGAGCTCGGGCTCCGGACCTACCTCAGGCTTCTTTATCCAAGTGTTCCGGTATAAATGAGAGAGGCACAGGACAAATGTTGAACAGTAACTACAGAGTGAGTCTGTGTTTCTCAGTAGCTTTAGAGGAAGAAATATATACCTTTTCTTTTCTTCTACTTCTTTTTTTTTTTTTTTTTTTTTTTTGAGACAAGGTCTCACTATGCAGTTCAGGCTGGCCTTGAGCTCACTTTTGTAGCTCAGGCTGGTCTCAAACTCACACCGATCCTCCTGCCTCAGCCTCTCAAGGGCTGGGATTACAGGCATGCACCACCACGCCCAGCTATTTTCTTTTTTTCATTAGCTTCTTGAATTGTGAATAATTGCTTAGTAGCACCAAAAGGTATAGCTCAGTGGTAAAGGCATAGGTGACAGCAACAAAACAACACAAGATAGAAAAAACATTACCACTAACAACAACAAACTCAAAAGTATATTTGGAACCAGTTTCGGTTACTCAAGTAGTAACTTTAACCAACTGTGCTTAACCCAAACTGGAAACTCTAGAGCTTATCTGTAGGGATTATCCATAGATTTCAATTACTGATGCTTTTAAAAGTTCTTTTGCAATAAGTTTCTCACTGGAGTTATTAGATACATAGAATGTAAGAAACTGACACAGGAAAGAGATCAGGTCAGGTCAGTGACTTAGACCCTTGACAGGACATCCAGCCTCAAAAGACTTCTGACTCTAAAATGAGCCTTTGTTCCGAGATGCTCTCACACTGATGACTGTAGAGATGGGTTATTCGGTGTTTCTCAAAGTGTGTAGCTCAGAACACCAAGTGAATAAGCAGAGTGAGTAGGTGATGGTAGGAGTTGGGGGTTTGCCGTCAGAGCCTTTCTAGAAATGCTGCTGTCACCATGCTTTATTAGAGCAGCTCAGGACCTCCTGATCTGCTGGGGTGCAGCATGACTCTCCCCAACAGCATGAAGCAGCCAGCTTTCCCCAGCCTCCTTCCTGACCTTTTGGGTCCTGGGTTCTGTAGAATATACGTTGAGAAGCTGATTTCATCTCCACCTTCACCTGAGATACAGAGATGCTGTTGTGAGCTGCCAAGTCCTGACGTCACGCTGCGCATCAGCGCGTTTGCAGGAAGTGCCAGGGCAGGAGGCAGCAGCATCTGTTTCCAGAGTGCCCAACAAATTGGTTTATAAACACTGTGCCTGCCGCCTCCAGGTTCTGCTGAGTCCCTGGGCACCCCATTGCCACTTCTGTCACCATCATGCCTACCCAAAGGTCAGCCACAACCTGGGGCAGCTGCTTGACCCTCAAGTTCTAGGGCAACAAAACTGAAATGAAAATCACCTATGTTCAAAAATATGTTTGCGGGGCTGGGGAGATAGCTCAGTAGAATAAGCACTTGCCTGACAAGCGCAAGGTCCTGAGTTCAATCCCTGGTTCCGCAAAAAAAAAAAAAAAAAAAAAAAAAAAAAAAATATATATATATATATATATATATATATATATATATATATATATATATGTTTGCCTACAGTCCCAGTGGTGTACAGAACTGAATTCTCTAGTGAACATCCATGCGGTATGTTTTTGAGAAAAAGATGCATACTTGGTAGGCTACCATTCACTTTTTTCCTTCTGTGTTGTTCTATATTTGGAATGAATTATGGGATGTCAGAGGGTCACATCACACCCCAGCTCATTTCCTATACTGACATTTAAAAGGCTGTAAAATAATCTGCACAATGAAATGTTTTCAGGGATGAATCATTTTAAGTGTCTGAGGGTATGAATTATATGCACATTGTATTCCTAATGAATAACTGGGCTTGGCATATGTTAGCCACATAGTGATAAATATGCTTGCATTAATTAGTGAATTATAATCTAATGATTGGGTTTAATAAAATTAAATAATGATAATAGTATACTAGTGGTATTAATAATATCCTACCTTTTCAAAAGAATCTCAAAGATAGATTGCTTGACCTATCATAATCAAGTACCATGAATTCTGTTTACATGCTATTTAACATTCCTCATTACAATAGTAATCTTCTGGTTCCATAAACAATTGCACTGTAATGTGGTATTTTTTTAGATAATAATGAAGGGGATCATTTCTACATTTGACATTTAAACACAGAGACACATACACATGCACACACACAGACGTGGCACGAGCTAGTAGACATCAAGTCCTATCTTCCTGCCACTACAGAATTCCCCTTTCAACCATTTGGCCTTTACCTAACCATCTCCAGAGATAAAAAACATATAATAACCCTAAAGAAATGTGTCATCCTAGAGGCATTCTGAGTCATCAAAGAGGGATTAGGTCATATGGGTAAATTATAGCTTGTGGTCTGTATTTGCATTTAATAAAAACATTTTAAAAGCACCTACAATATATATAAAGCAGCTTGTTACATAGTATAAGGAGAATAAAATAGAACTGCAACAGACCATTCTTTAAGAAGTCTGTGGTCTAGGGGCTGGGGAGACAAGCTCGGTAGAATAACTACTTGCCTGGCAAGCACAGGATCCTGAGTTCAATCCCCCATCTTGGAAAAAAAAAGTCTGTGGTCTTATAATCCTGGCATGGTGGCACATGCTTATAATCCTACCACTTGGGAGGCTGAGACAGGAGGACCAAGAGTTCAAGGCCAGACTCAGCTACACAACAAGACCCTGTCTCAAATAAAAAGTCTATGATCTTATTGGGAAAGCAAGTAATATACACATGCATTGGTTTATAGTTGTTTCAAAACTAGTCCTTGAAAACTAGTAGTCCAAGGCCAAGGATGTGCCTGCCCAGCACACACAAGATACTGAGTTTGATTCCTAGTACCAAAAAAAAAAAAAAAAAAAAAAGTAGTCTAACTGCACATGTAACAAATGCCTGCAATCCCAGCACTTGAGAAGCTGAGTCAGGAAGATCACTGTGAGTTTGAGACCAGCCTGGACTACAAAGAGAGTTCAAGGCCAACTTGAACTGGAAAGTGAGGTCCTATGTCAAAAATTACAAACAAAAACTGGTAATTTATAGCTGGGCAGATTACCCAGTGTAATCAGACCATCCCAATTCCTAACCATACCAAGCATATGGAAGGTTATAGCACATCAGGTTTCCTAGCAACCATCAGCATCCCTCACGAGTCAAGCTTCTCTTTAGACAGCAGGTGAGGACCACCCTGGTGGGGTCTTGCTAACCAGCACAGAGCGGCAAACTCTTGACACACGCTTCACCTTCACTGGATGGTCAGGAAGACAAATCTCATGGACAAGGAGCCTGGGCCATGTTGGGGAAGCTTCAGGATGCTTCCAGGAAGCTCCATTCTTGTGTGGGCCATCGCAGAGTAGGAAACCAGCCACATTATCAAACAATAAGCAGCCATGACATCAGCCTGGACACACAAATCATCTGTAGCTCTGTAGAGTGGCTCAGCCCAACAGGATAGTAGATCATTCATTTTTAATTTTTAAAAATCTTTCATTAGTTTATTTATTTGGTATAGGGTCGTGCTACACAGCTTGGACTTGTAGTGATCCTCCCATCTCAGCCTCCCCACCACTGGCATTACAGGCGTGCGCCACCATGCCTGGTTTCAGTGGCCAGCACAGAATTCTGGGGCCAGTGCCCAGGCCAGCACAACATGCAGTATGAGGGATTGAACCCTTGTGCTTGTGCTTGTTGGGCAAGCACTTAGACTGCCAAGCTATCTCCCCGGCCCCAGATGATAGATCTCTCAGAAGGAAGCTACCACTATTTCTTGAATATAGACAGATAGGTCCTCTTCCCCAAAAAGCTTCCCTGAGGATCATGAGGTATCTATTGTTCTGCAGTCTCCTCAACCTTGGAGCTCAACTTCTGCCCTGAAATAGTTCGTGATGAAGCTCATTCTGGTTTCTGGCCCTTTTGCATTCTGGGTATCACATGTCCTTCCCAGAAGTCAGTTTGTTTGGAGGCAGGAGATGAAACACTTGAGACACCTCATGCCTCTGTGTTTTATAGTCAAGGTAGAAATTATTGATAGTCTCCACATTTGTGTGGAACTCTAGTATTAACTCACACTTTGGGCTTTTTAAAGCCAGATATGATTTTCTTTCAGCAAGGGGAGGGTCCCTCCCCAGGGGTGACTGTTTAGAGAGTCCCATCCCTAGCTCTTCTGTCATTTTTCCTCACTGGGCAGGGAGGCCACAGGACAAGCGGATTTAATCACCCAGAGCCATGCTGTGGGTGCCTAAATCCCAAATTCCCTGCTAAAGACCTTGTATCCAGCATGCATATGGGCCTCTTCCCCAATCAAGCCTTTTCTTTCTTTTCTTTCTTTCTTTCTTTCTTTCTTTCTTTCTTTCTTTCTTTCTTTCTTTCTTTCTTCTTTCTTTCTTTCTTTCTTTCTTTCTTTCTTTCTTTCTTTCTTTCTTTCTTGCAGTGCAGGCTGGCCTTGAACTTGCAGTGATCATCCTGCCTCAGTCTCCTGAGTGCTGGGATTCCAGGTGTGCACCACCACGCCTGGCTCAACTAGCCTTCTGAGAGTGGACTGTACAACTGGTGTGGTACCATAGGTCCAAGTAGGGCCAAAGGGTGGAGATACAAACAGAAGAGGCTGGGATCCCTCTCATGTGCATGTGAGGCCCTTATAATGCTGCCAGGCCTAGAGTGGGAAGAAGGGCACTGGTGTTGGTGAGCTCCCCAGAACCACCAGGTCAAGGGTAGCACCGGTCTGAAGCCACGGTCCACCTATGGCCCAGCGTCCTCCTTCCTCAGCCTGCTGTTCTAAGAGTGAACAGGAGAGGCTGTGGCTCCCGAGAACCAGAAACAAGGGCACAGTTGAGTTCACAGAACCGGAGTCCCACTAGGGCTGGGCTCTGTGCTGTTGCTCTTGCCCTACCAAGGTCGTTTGCCAGCGGACTTCCTTGAACTGCATGGAGTTAGGAGCTTTGAAAGCTGCTGCCAGGCAAGGAAAGAAGAAAGCAGAAGAGAACCGGGCCAGGCTTCCAGGCTTGAACACCACTTCACTTCAGCAGCCCCCTGAGCCTTTCTGTCTGTTTCCTCAGCTGTGAAATGAGCAGGCTAATTCAGGCCTACTTCAGAGGGCAAGGAGTGGCAGGTTTAATTAACGAGGAACGCTGGCAGGCTTTGTCATGTTAAGTTGTGTATAAATGGAAAAGAGCTTTAGAGCTACTTTACCCAGAGCTGGCTAAGTTTGGAGTGCATCCGGCCTGGTGCTGCCACCCTTAAGCCCTGCAGTCCTGATTGCGGGCTGCTGCAGACCTCAGGGGTGCGGGAGAGCACAGCTGGGGTTGCTTTACCTGGACAGAAAGCAGGGACTGGTAATGGAACGGAGGCGAAGCTTTCAACAGCACGGGGCTCCCGGATCGCCAGGCAGGCTGTGCTGAGAGCCCCTGGCCCCTGCTGCTGGTGGGCAGTGCACTGGCCCTTGCAATCAGAGTGCAAAAAGCAAAAAGGTGCATGCATTTATTTATTCCTGAGATGCTTCTGGAGAGATCGTTGGGATCTTGAGCATCACACTGAGGGGAGGGGGTTCTCACAGACAACCCCGCCCCTAGGCTCTTCTCCTCGTCACCCTTGCCTTGTTTTGCCAGCTCAGAGTTCACATCCACAGCGCTGCTTGGGGACAGTGTTTACTGGGAACACACAGCAGGATCAGGCCGGGCAGGGGCCAGTCCTCCTTTCAAGTCTTTATCTTACTCCTAGGGGACCCTGGGCCAGGACTCTTTTAAAGACAAGGCTCCAGGACTTCCCACAAGTCAGATGGGGCCTGGGAACCAGGTCTGGAATCAGATTCCTACTGATTCATCAACGTGGGATTTCGGCCTCTCACATGGGATTCATCTATCAGCCTTCATTTGCAGCAGACCATGACTTTATTTACCTACTGCGGACGCTGCTCCTACCCTTCATTCATGCAGTGTTTCTAGGGTAGCAAATTATATTCAGTGTTATGTTGTAAATATGCTTGGACTGTTGCTTCCCTCCTATGAGATGATTTGAGGTTGTGGAGATAGCTCAGTAGAACAAGTGCTTGCCTGGCAAGCGTAAGAGCCTGAGTTCAATCCCTGGTTCCGCAAAAATAAAGTAAATCTATGAGATGACTTGAAACTTCTTGAAAATCCCAAGGGGATTTTAATCTCCCCCCACCTAGTAAGTATTTAGGATTAAAGACAGGGCTCTTCCATCACTGGTCTGCACCCAGTCTATTTTTTAAAACATTTTAAAAATATTTTTTATTTTTATTTTATTTATTTTTTTGTATTATGGCCAGCTCAGCCTGCCCTCAGCTTGGGGCTGGCACAGCATGTGGTGCCAGGGATTGAACCCCAGTCCCTGCAGTCCCTTAAGCTTTCCTAAGCAGGCGCTTTAGACCGCTGAATCATCTTGCCGGCGCCCTCCCCCCACCTCAGCCTATTTTTAATTCAAGTAATTATTTTTCTGCAGTACCGGGGATCAAACTCAGCACCTTAATTTTAAATATTTTTTAAATTTTTATTTGATACAAGGTCTTGTTATGAGGTTCAGATTTGTAATGATCCTCTTTTCTCAGTCTCCCCAGAACTGGGATGACAGGTGTGTGCCACCACGCCTGATTTTGGGGCCAGCACGGTGTGCCGAGGATTCTGGACCAGCAGGGCATGTGGTACCAGGCAGGTGCTTACACCACGGAGCTATCTCCCCAGCAGAGGACCTTAATTTTAAAACAGAGTCTTGTTAAATTGCCTGAGATGGACTCAAACTTGGGAGCTTCCTGTGGGTTAATCATTTTTATATCACCCCCTACACCCCTGCCTTCCTATAAAATACATGCACACAAACACACACACTGTTCAAATACTGTACATTGAAAATGAAAAGGCCTAATGAAAACAACAGGAAGTCCTGCTAGCTACTCAGGAGCTACATTTTCAATTAAAAAAAAACCTCCCTTGGATGACCTAAATGCTCATAATGTATCAGTTAAAATCAAGACTTTAGTTGCAGCCAGACTTAAGTTTATTGGTTTTCCAAGTCGCCACTCCTAAGACCTTGAGAATGGTAATTAATGACTTGTGCCTCTATTTCCTCTTCTGTAAAATGGGAACACCAGTACTGTCTGCTACCTTGTAGGGCGTCATACTGACCAGATGAGGTAATTCATGTCAGGTGTTTAGCACAGTATCTGGCACATAGTAAATGCCCGGGTAGTGTTATCCTCATCATCTTCCCAGTTAGAAACTGTAGGAGGATTCTGGCTTTCAGAACCCAGAAAGATTGAACACGCTGGATTTAATAATCTGTCCCATTGTTCCATTAGAGTGGCTTAGAAATACAAAGCAGTAATCCATGTAGGGCAGAAACTCTGTATTTTTAGGGCCAGCAAGATAGCTCAGCAGACTAAGCACCCACTTTGGCAAGTGCAGGGACCAAGGTTCGATCTCCTGTCCTGCATGCCATGCTGGCTCCACCCCCGGGGCACACTGAGCTGGCAACGGAGTCTGGCCCATGCCTGTAATCCCAGCACTGGGGAGGCTGAAATCAGGAGGATCACCATGAGTCCAAGCTGTATAGTGAGACCCTGTAACCAAATACATAAAATGAAAAAAAATAGAGACCCCAGATTTTCTTCTTCCCCTGTTCCAATAGGAGAATTGCAGATTTTATCCTTTGTCCACTTGAAGAAATATTCGGATAAAATATGAGGACTGTTTAAAGGACACTTTGTGAGCCCAGTGTAGCGCTGCACACCTGTAATCCCAGTACTTGGGAGGCTGAGGCAGGAGGATCAGTGCAAGTTCTAGGTTGGCCTAGATTATCAAATGAGTTCAAGCCCAGCCTGGATTGCAGAGTGATACCCTGTCTCAAACAAACAAACTAACAAACAAACAAACAAGCAAACCAACCAGCTTTGCAAACAAATTACTTGTGCATTACACAGAATGATTTTGTTGGTTATAAAATATATTGGCACATGCAGGCTCTTGCACAAACTCACTTGCTATCCATGTAATTGGTATTTTTTTATTTTAAAGTTTCTCCCCTCCATGCATGGTCTCCAGACCTGATTATTCTATGTGAAAATAAAAATGATTTTGGGCTGGTGAGATGGTTCAGCGGTCTAAAGCGTGTGCGTTGGAAAGTTTAGGCCACTGCAGGGACCACGGCTGGATCCCAGGTACCACATGCTGCGCCACTGCCCCTCTCCCCCCAGGGAAGGCTGAGCTGGCCATAATATAAACAAATAAATGAGGTTTAAGAAAACAAAATAAATTTAAAAAAATAAAAATAAATGGTTTTGTTGAAGACATTTATCACCAGTTTGTTGAGATTTCTGGAGAAAAGGTTTTCAGTTAACAAACCATGTCCAGTTTGTGTTCTGCATTACAAGAAGGAAAAGCAGTGGCCCTGCTTGGAAGGAGCAGGTCAGAGCCACCAACTGTGGGGCCACAGACAGTGATGTCAGCAATTAGGGGGGAGCAGATGCCATGTGTGGCTTCCTAGAAGCTGATGCCTCCTTTCCTAAGTGTGTCTGACAGGGGCCCGTGTCACCCCAAGTGACCCTGCTGCCCCTGCCACACGTGACTGGGGTAGACACTTTTGGCCCACGCTGAGACGCATGGATCCTCTCTCCCAGGTGTCCAGATTTGGGACAAGGTCTCTGGTCAGTCACAATGGCCCCTAGCACTGGGTCAGCACACAAGAGGGGCTGGCCTGGCCATATTCACTATGTGCCCAGAGAGGCAGGCACAGCTGGGCTGAGGAGATCGGAGCAGTGTGGAGAGAGAGAGGAGGGAGGAGGAGAAACTAGGTCGTCCCCAGAGAAAAACAGAGGTGGCAAGAACATAGCTGTTTCCATCCCCGGTGGCGTCTCGGGGTCTTGTTTCCTCCCCTGTGGGGCCCGGCTGTCCCACCCTTCCTACCCTGGCCCGCGTGCAGTACCCTGGCCATTCCAGTTCAGGCAAGTGGCCTGGGCTACGTGACTGGGCTGGTAGAGGGAGGGGCTGAGCCAGGGGTCCAGGTGGCCCAGAAAGGGCCTCCTGGGGCTGCCACCCTTGTGGCCTCAGCCTGTCCGCATCAGGCAGGCACCCTGTGTAATCTCTGCAGCTCCAATGAGGTGCCAGGATGCATGGCTGTCCTGAAGCAGCAGCAACCTCCCAGTGGCTCCTGGACATATGTTCTTGTAGGGGAGGGGGAAAAGGGTAGCGTTATGGATGGCGCACCTAGAATTTCACCTAACCTGGGACATTTCTATGGCGCTATGGTACCTGCGGTTGTCCTTGCTCACGTAGGTGGCCACGACAAAACAAAAGAGGTTCTGATCTTGCCAAGCCCTCTAACCTTGGTTAGTCCCACTGCCTGGGCATTTGATACCCATCTGTAGGTGTGGCACTGCCCCAGATTCAGGGGCAGATCCTGAGTCTTGATGAAGGCCTTGAGGGCTGTTTTGCAAGTCTGGGGACAAAATTAGGTTACTCTGTGACTTGTTTTGCTCTGACAAATGCACAGCTTTGGATTTCTAGGCTTCTGCCTTCATCCTGAGACTGAGCCTCGGTTCTGATTCCCTGTTGTACACCCCCGAGTCCTTGATTTCCTGTATAACACAGCACCCTCCAAATTCAGCTGCCTAATTTGCTAACCTGTCCTCCCCAGGTGAAACACCTGTGATACGGACGGAGCTGAGACCTTGCTAACACGTGTTACCTGCCCCTGTCCTCTGCTTGACCTCGCTGCAAATCATAGTAATTGCTTACTTAGGGTGACTGACCTGATGCCTACTTTTACTACTTGCTAGATCTTTCTGGGGGGCTGGGGAGATAGCTCCGTAGAATAAGCACTTGCCTGGCAAGTGCAAGGGCCTGAGTTCAATCCTTGGTTCTGGGGCAAAAAAAAGAAAAAATCTTTCTAACTTTGATGTTCTCTTTACCAGATTATCTGCTGCTATTCCTAGGGTCCCTATGGCCCCATGGCCCACAGCCCCTCCCACTGAGGTCACCTGAGTACTTAGCACAACAATACCTGGCACTCAGCAGAGTGGCAGTGTGGACAGGGTGGAATGAGCTCATGTGAGCAATCCTGGGTTCAAATCCTTCTTATTCTTAGGGGCTGAAATAGCTCAGTAGAATAAGTGCTTGCTTTGCAAGCCAAGGACCTGAGTTCAATTCCTGGTCCCACGAAAGCAAACAAATCCTTATTCTTTCCCTTGGACAAGTTTCTTAATTTCTTTAGAACTCCAAGGGATTATTGGAAAGATTATACAAGATTAAGTCCTTGGCAAAGCTTAGCAGGTATTTAAATACACCTTTCTTTCCTGTACTTAAACTTTTTAAGTACTTTACCAAGAAATAATTCAAACATCATACAATGAACCAACTGAAAAGGTACAGTTCGATGTGATTTAGTATGTCCACTAAGATTTCTTTACAGTGCAATTATGGTTGCAGGACCTAAGCTTTAGACTTGGGATTTTGGTCAGCAATAAGCTTATGCAAATCAATAGTGTGACACAACTGTATTTGCAAAAAAGAAAAATCTGATGTGATGTTGGGCTGTTCAGATACAGATAGGATGACTAGGACAGGGCAGGTCATGGCTTCATTATCCCCAGCTGGTCGTAGACTTAGTTTTAGAGGCACCCAGGCAAAAGTGACCCACGTTCAGGGAAGTGAGAACCTGCGAAAGTAGCTTGTGGGAGCCAGGGATTCTCACACGGGAGGCATGAAGCCTGAGAAGGGATGCAGTGCCCTCTTCAGCTTGCTCTGGAGCTCCTAGTGGGAAAATGAATGACACAGATTGCTGTGTGCAGAACCACAATAGATGGATTTAATTTAAGCAAGCAGATCTTGACACAATAGAGGGAATAACTGGAGCTGTCTCGCTGTCTAAAATGGAATGGACTGCCCCTTCCTAGCCTGAATTTCTTCATTTGCCATATGATCAACCAGTCTAAAAGCAAGCGCTGCACAGAGCTCTCGCTCTGTCTAGCTGAGGCAGTGGGTCCACTCCTCTTTCTTCCTGAACAGCCCTCTAGTTTGCAGGTTAAGGTAGCAGCTTACTCTCTTCCTTGTTCTTTTATTTGTTTTTCTAATGTAGGGTCTCACTGTGCAGCCCCAGCTGGCCTCACATTTACAATCCTTCCGCTTCACCCACCCAAGTGCTGGGATTACAGGGCTGTAGCACCACATGAAGCTGAGGATTCCAATCTTTCTTTCTTTTTAAATTTATTTTCTCTCCCTTCACTTTTTTGTGGTGCTGGGGATCAAACAGAGGGCCAGAAGCATGCAAGACAGGCATTTGACCTCTGAGCTCCCCTGGGGTAGCGATCCTTCTCCCTGCTTTTCGATCATAAGATAGAGCAAAGCAAGCCCTGAAGTGTCAATATGGGTATGACATTAGCAGTTCTAGGGATGGTGGAACATTCCTGAAGCCTTGGGCGTTATCTGACTAGGAGATTTCATTTAGCTCTTTCCAGTTCTCTGTAAAGTAATTTCACCTTGGAAGTTAGAAAGTGACTGGTGGGAATGTTTAGATTACAGAACTTAGCAAATGGTACTGCTCAGCTCACATGTCTTTAGTCTGTTCCTGTTATGTCACATGGCTTGAACATCTGCTACCCAAAGACTGCAGAGCTGGCCCTATGCAAAATAACAGGTCATAGATGCATAATAACAACTCCCATATCTCAATTTGTAGACCATATGTTTATATAGAAAAGCATATTTAGAATCAATGCTACGTAAGGAATTTAAGTCATTCAGTGAACCAATTTCAGTTGGGTGAAATGCTTAGGGTCAGATATTTGGTGGCCACTCGACTTACTCAACTGCCTTCTGGGTCACAAATTTCTCCGTAGGAAAGCCTGTCATGGTCTGTATGTCGAACTGTGCTTTATGCACGGCTACTTGTGCAGTCCCTGTGTCACAGACAGGAATATGTCTTTACGACAGAAACCCCCTAAAACAGGGACATTAGAGGCCAGCTGACCAGCACTTGTCCTGCAGAAGTGGCTCCTTTTATTTGTTTCTTTTTAGTTAATTTTTTTAAGAGGTTAAGAGGTTGTTTTTTTTTTTTTTTTCCTGTGTGTTTTGCGGGACCGGGGTTCGAACTCATGATCTTGCACTTGCCAGGCAGGTACTTGTGCCACAGAGCTATCTCCCCAGCCCTTAGAAGTGGCTCCTTTTGAAAGAACAGTCTCTCAGGCTTTGATTTAAAGGTAACAGGCTCCAGCAAGTACTTTCTGTGGAGGAAACATGCTCACAATATTCCTTGAGGCAGGACTACTGTAAACACATCGTATTTTACAAGTTCTTATGAGGGAAATCAACAGTCTAGGATTCCCAGAACCAAATGCTTTCTTTTATTTATTTACTTGGGGAGGGGGTGTCAGAAGAGGGAAGCAGGAACCAGGAATTGAACTCAGGACCTCGCTGACTGATTTCTTTATTGTCAACAAGCCCCGGGGAACTACAGTTGGCATTTGAGTATTTGCACTATACCGGGCACTATTTTATTTTTATATAACCTTAAGAAATAGAAAGATTAAAAACTAAATAGGAACATTTTCATTTTTATAGATATGCAAGCAACTTAGACAGGTTAAGTGGCTGTTACAGTTTCTGTCTCCGAAGAAAGACGGTTTATATAGCCTACTGCTTTGTATACAGCAGACATTCCATAAATAGTTGAATAAGTTTTTCAGTATGGATAAATAGAACACCATTCTTCTTAATACTTTGAGCCTTTTAACCACTAGCCTTTTAATCAGCTTTTATCTCATGGAAAAACAGAAGGCATTTCATTTATTTTGCCTGTATACACTTTCCCAGGGAAGAAGCCACACAGCTCACTACAATGTTTCATTAACCCTAAAGTGACCTCTAATTATCTTCCCAGTTTTAGAAGCAAGTTAACTGGGGCTTAGCCAAAATTCAGCTGTCTTTGAGCTGTTCATCACACCGGATTGAGCTAGGGGCATGATCAAAGGCAGGCGTCTAGAAAGCCCTGGTAAAGCTGTGACTAGCCAGGAAGGATCCTAAATAAACCAGACAGAATGGTTAGTCCTCAAAGGATGACCAGCTGTGCTGAGAGTGGAGCTTGATCACTGTATTCCTGGGATGATTAGTGCCAGGCCTTCGGGGAGATGAGACCAAATTCTGATCTTCAAGAAGCCTGCGGGCCTGACATGGTGGTGCACACCTGCAATCTCAGCTCCTTGTGCGGCTGGGGTAGGAGGGTTGCAAGTTGTCTTTCTTGGTGTGTATGCCCTGGGGGTAGGGTGGCATGACATGTGGTTGGCACTGCATGTAGTGCCAGGGATTGAACCCCAGTCCTTGTGTTTGCTTAAGCTTGCCTAAGCAGGCGTGTTAGTCCACTGAGCTATCTCACTGGCCCATGGATTGCAAATTTGAAGCCAGTATAGGCATCTTAGCGAGAGCTTGTCTCCAAATAAAGGGTTGGGGGTGTGGCTCAGAGGCAGACCCCTTTCCTAGTAGGTGCAAGGTCCTGGGTTCAATTCCCAGTACCACACACACACACACACACACACACACACACACACACACACACACGGCCCATGGACTTTTAAGGAAGAGATGAGACAGATACAGCCAAAGTGAACTACCAGTCAAAAGCGTAAAAACAAAAGCCCACACAAGATAGCAGTGGTTATTTAGTGACAGATGCAGGCAATGAGAGTTTAGAAAGGGAGAAATTACATGTGCACAAATCCACGCTGACCTCGGTGTCTCCCTAAATCATCCGCACTGTGAGCTGCTGAGTTACAGCAAAGTCTGAGCCAATGGCTTGTCTTAGTGGAGCCCTTGCTTCCCATGAGACTCAGACGGACAGAGGAGGGGTTTGAAGGGAGCAACAGCAGGGGACCTGAGGGAAGGGCGGGCAGGCAGGACAAGTGCTGGGCCATCTCACCTGGCTACCAAACTTTGACTTCCCCCACTTTTGGAGACCAGAAGTCCAGTATCAAGATATTGGCAGCTGGGGGCGCCTTCTTGCTAGGCCTTTCTGTAGTTGGATGGTGGGAGGGTGAGAAGGAGGGGAGCTCTTTCATCCTTTAAGCAGTAGGAGTCTTGAGTTCTTTCTAGGCTTTGTTTTTGGACCTTTTAAGCCTTCTGGGAGGGCTCATGGCAGGGGTTCTCACCCTTGACTACTCATGAAAACCATGGGACTCTAACTGGCCTGGGTTTCTCTTGGGTGACTGTGACAGGCGAGCAAGTCTGAGCGTCACTGATTGAAGGGGTTCCTGACAGGGTGAAGGAGAACACGGTTTGCTGGAATGAGCAAACTGCCTCGGAGCAGCAGGGAAAGTGAGGTGCTTCCTTTTCGTTTAGAGAACTAGCCTTGATTTCTTCCCTCTGAGTAGCAAGAATTGAGCTCTGGTTTCCAGACAACTGCACTGAGTAGGGAGCAAGCCTCCTTGCAGGCTGGGGTGCAGCTCAGAGGCAGATCGTGCGCTTAGCATGTGTGAAGCTCTTGGTGTGGATCCTGCTGTTATGCACAGAAAACATACGTGGTGCAGTACGCGGTGCATCTAGGCAAGAGCTCCTCACCCTGGAATGGTCACAGGTATCTTGTTAAAATATAGCTTCAGACTTAGTATGGTGCCTAAGAACCTTATTTTGACTATATGATTCCTGCAGGCTATCAAGTGGTGTGGATCTGCACGGCGAAGCTGACTGTCATCTCCATAGTATTCTCACGTGCATTTCAAGCACAGCACAGAAGGAGCCACTGCCGTGGAACTTGAAGGGTCTCAAAGGCAAGGACAATTGGTGTGACAAGCTGAGAAGCAGATGGCACAGCCCTTTGGGGCTTAGGGGCACAGCCTGGTGGGGGATCTGACCTCAGTGTCCTGGCAGATCACAGATGGCCCACTCAAAGGGATGATGGACGAGAGTTTCATGAGAGAGGTATTTACACAGCTGGGCTGGGGTTAATGGAAGCAGCAAAGGATGGTGGGGCACCAGCCCTCAGTAGGAAGGAAGCAGTGAGGAAGCGGTGATAGGAAACCCCTCCCCGCTCCCCGAGCTGTAGGAACAGGGCCTCTAAAGCAACTGTTCCCATCAGAGAAACAGCCACTCAGAAAATGGCCCAAGCAGGACAGACTCAGGGGAATAAAGGCTGCAACACTGGTTTGTTCTGGGCTTCTGATTCCTACTGATGCCTCCCACTGGCCTGACCCAACTAGAACCGGAACACGAGCAGTGCAGCCATAGGCCAGCCTCCTGGGCCCAGGACAGCAGGAGGGATTGAAAGTGGGCCTGGGGGCCAATGCACGCAGGAATCCTGGCACGATCCCCAATGAGAGGAGGTGAAGTGCAGGGCTTAAGTGGGTATAGAAAATAAAGACAGCGAGTTGGGCACAGTGGCTCATACATGTAATCCTAGCACTCTGGGCGGCCGAGGCAGGAGGATCCCAGACTATGCAATTTAGTGAGAATGTCTCAAAATAAAAAAGGGCTGAGGATACAGTCCAGCGCAAAGGGCCTGGGTTCAATGCTCAGCGCTGCCAAAAACAAACAAACAAACAAACAAACAAACAAAAACAGACACCAGCATTTGGGTCTGAGTCTGGCCCCTTACCAACAAGAGTTTGTATATGCATATGAGGCATCCTTATAAATGACAAATGGGTTATATAGCCCTTGTGTTTGGTGCTCTGGGGACAAAGTCCCCTGCTGGAGAATTGTCATGCAGAAGAAATGCAAACTTTCTGAAGCTGCTCCTGAGCCAGGAATGATGGTGTATGCCTGCCTGTAATCCCAGCACTCAGGAGGTGGAGGAAGGAGGATCACTGCAAGTTCAAGGCCATCTGGGCTACAAGTGAGTTCAAGGCCAACCTGAACTACATAGTAGCAAAATCATGTTTCCAAAAAGGGTTGCGCCTGATACTAGCAGTATGCAGAGAACATGATAGTATGGGAACCCTGTAACCCCCAACAGGTAGATAGCAGAAGAAAGAGAAACGCAAGCAGCCTTGGAGGAGTTTGCTGGCAACATCTGTGTTTCTGAGCTTCTCAGAAAAGGAAAAAAAAAAAAAAAAACAACTAACAAGGGGATGAGATGAAAAGCTACCTTTAGGCCAGGCTGCTACTTCACACTTCGAATTTTATAAAGAGCAGACTGAATGGCTGACCCTCTTTCTGGAAACTTCCATTAGAGGAAAGACGAAATCTGATTTATCTAGAGCAGCTCTTCGGGGTTCCTGCCCTAACCTGTGTGGACACCCTGCATTTCCCAAGGTCTGCAGCTGCTCAGTGGAGAAGGGCATAAGGCAGCTGGTGTGTACATGGGAGGTGAAGTGAGCCCGGTGTGGGCTGGGACATGTCAGTGCACCTTTCCAGACCCAGCCGGATGGACAGCTGGGGAGTTCTCAGAAGAGTATCTACCTTTTTTTTTTTAATGTACTTAGTACAGGGTCTACAGAGTCTCGCTACATAGATCAGACTTGTAGTGATCTTCTGTTTTTCAGCCTCCCAAGCACTGGGATTAAGGTGGACGCCACCATGCCCAGTCTCCATTGCCATCTCAGTGTACCCGTGTCTGTCTAAGCAGGTGCTTTAATCCACTTTCTGGCCAGCCTTCAGGAGAGTCTATAACTCTAGCTAGGCTCTTTGGGAGGTAGAAGGCAGCTGCTTCAGGACCTGGGACAGCAAGTCACCAAGGCAGAGGGACTCTGGGATCCTGTATATGCCCACAGGCACCTTAATTTGCCTTCAGTGCAATAGTCTGGGCATTAATGGGAGAAACTGAGCTTTTTGAAGAGAATGCAGAGTTATGTGAGTGGAGTCTAGAGCTGGGCATGGTGGCGCATGCCCGCACTGCTAGCACTGGGGAGGCTGAGGCAGGAAGATAACTGCAAGATCAAGACAAACCAGGGTTACATAGTGAGCTCAAGGCCAAAATAAGCTACACAATAAGGCCTTGTCTAAAAAAAAGAAGAAAAAAAAAATCAAACCTAGGTCTTCTTGGCCACGAGCTTTGTATTTCTCAGGCTGCCTGAGTGTTCCAGAAAGTGAAGTTTTGCCATCTTACTGTGCATTAGTTGTAGAATTAAAGCCACAACAAGTCCTGATCATTAGATCTTGTTCTGAGACCTACAAAGGGCCAAAAATAAATTCCTGGCTAATTAAAAACTAAAAGTAACAAGTGTGACAGCAAAACTAAGAGAAGAAAACATGAACAAAACCTGAGTTGGTCCTATGCTGTCCAGGCCCTGCCTAAACACAATTGTGGAAAGGAGAAACTAATAGATCAGAAATATGCATGGATAAGAGAACATGAGGGGCCAGCGAGATGCTTCAGTGGTCTAAAGCGCCTGCTTAGGAGGGCTCAGGCAACTGCAGGGACTGCGGTTCGATCCCCGGCACCACATGCTGCGCCAGCCCCACCACCAGGGCAGGCTGAGCCAGCCACAAAATGAATAAATAAAAAGAAACAAACAAACACAACAAGCAAACAAACAAACAAACAAATAAATAAATAAAAGAGAACATGAAAAAGGTACAATTATTTTAAAAATCACCAACAACTAAAGTTAACAGGAAACAAGATGGGATAAATATTGGCACCATATGTAATGTATGATTAACATCCCTAGAGTAGAAGGATAAATAAAGAAGAAATAGATGATCATCTCAACTGCAAAGTCCTAACAGCACTGGCATATGGGGAACATTAAGACAACAGTGGAATCAGACAAAATATCCCATCGTTCTTTTGGACTGAATAGGGCAGTGCAAAACCATAATACTCATCACTGTCAAGGATGCTATATCAATTGGCTTAACTTCTCACAGGGTAATTTGGCTTCTGATTTCATAAGCCTTAAAATACGCAAAACTTTTCACTCACTAATGCCCCCGCTAGGGATTTGTTAGGTAAGCAATCAAAGATCTACACAAAAACTCATCCACAGAAATGTTTTCTATGGCATTAATGTGAAAAATTAGGGAAAGAATCATGAATGCCGATTTAGGTTAGAAGCGGGAAAAGACTGGTTAGATTTGGGGGTGGGCAGTAAGCGGCCATGAACGTCGAGTTGGGCCAATCTCCGGGCAGGTATTTGTCATTTCCCATCTCCGACCACACATGCTCCCGTCCTCCAAGCTTGTCACTCACACCAAAGCCACCTCGTGTCTGGCGGTGGGCAGCACCTGTCGCTTTGTCCAAGCTCCCCTGAGGTCCCTCAGAGGGAAGGGAGGAGCCTCAGAAAAACAAACCCAATCAAAAAAAAATTAAAAAAAAAGGAAAACAAACCCAAACCTAATCCTATTCCATAAACTTTCTGTTCCACATTAATAACTATTCTTTCGCTTGGAGGTACTTAGGATCGAACCCAGAGTCTTCGCAATGATTCCTCGCCCACTCCCTTTTTCAGGACATAGGGTCTCGCGAAGTCGCTGAGCTTCCCAGGCTGGGCTCGAACCTGTGCTCTTCCTGCCCCAGCCTGACACAGTGCTGTGATGGCAGGCATACACCACCGAGACACGTGCATGGAGATCGCTGGAACCAACCTGATCGCGTCGCCGCGCGCCTAGCCACCAGCGGAAATGCCCTTCCGGGGGACCCAGCCACCCACCATCGAGAGAAGCGCCTAGAGCGGCGGGGCTCCGCCCCGCCCCACCCCGCCGCGCGAGCCGCTCCGCCCCGCCGCCTCTATCCCGGAAGTTGCACTCTGCGCCAGTCCGCGTGCGGCTCGCCTGTGCAGTGGCTGTATTGCGCTGTCCGCCCGGCTGGCGAGAATCTCATCATGCCTGTGAGTTGTTTACTTAGGGCTCCGGGCCTGTTTCCGGCTTTCTGCCTGTCGAGGGTCTTGCAGGGCGGCCGATGCCCACGGGCCTGGCCCGCGTCGCTCGCTCCCCGGCCTGGCGGGGTGCCCGGGCGAGGCGGGCATGTGTGGACTTGCCCGGGCGAGCGGCCCGGCTGGGGCTGCGTGGGCCCGAGCAGGCCCGGGGCTCGGTCCTTTTGGTTTTCTCGCGCCTCCGGGCTCGCCCGTCTCCCGGGTCTGGGAAGCGCTGTCTTTGCAGTTGCTCTACGTGCTGGGTCCCGCTCCGCCTCTTGTCACATCAGCTGTGCAGCGCCAGGGCCAGAAATCACCCAGGCGTGGATGGGCTCGGTCGGCGCCCCCCGTTGCCAGAGAGAGTCCCAGGGTCAGCGTCTCGGTTTTACTTCGCTTGCCAGATCTATTTTTATCTGGGAAGAGTTATTCAGTAAAGACGAAGGAAATTAACTTTACCATTTGCGTCAGATCGTCATGAAGCCCTCTTCGGGGACTTTGGGGAGCACAAAATATCGAAAGTTAGCGGGTTTAAAAATTAACAGCCGTAGCAGCTGATGCGTTGCCGCTGCTGAGTACGTCTGTTATTTTTTGCCTGTGTGTTTCTCCTATGGTTAAATCGGCCAGCGTTGTGTTTTAACTCCAGCAATAAGAATGTGTTTTGTTTTGCTTTTTTAAAATACAGTTGGCCAGAGATTTACTACACCCTTCCTTGGAAGAGGAAAAGAAAAAACATAAGAAGAAACGGCTAGTTCAAAGTCCAAATTCTTATTTTATGGATGTAAAATGTCCCGGTAAGACTTCGAATCCTAAGTCTTTTTCCAAAGGGAACTTCCGTAGAGATAGTTGTTTAGATCGTGAGGACTCTGTTGAACAGAAGTGAGAGTACAGAATTGGGAATGTCATAAGAGACATTCTCAAAATGTACTTTACCTTAGTATTATGGAATATACTCAGGGGAAATGTGAGAGTTGGGGCAGAAGTGGCCGTCCCGAGGGGATGTGATTTCACTTAATAAGCTGTTCAGACGACAAGCTTTCTTTTTCATGATGCAGTGGAAATTTAGGACGATTCTTGAGTTAACACGGTGCCCCGTAGCCATATGTAGTTATTGAAATGTGGCCAGAGTGGAGAGAGAGTTTTTAACAGTAAAATATGTCCTGGGCTTTGGACATGTGGCACAGAAACAATGCCTGAGAAACTTAAATTACGTGTTGAAATAGTAATATTTTGGAAGTATTAAGTTCACTTAGGCATTTGTTTCACCTTTTTTAGCTTGGTACCAGGCAGGATGTGGTGCTTTGTGCCTATTAATGCCAACACTGGGGAGGTGGCTGAGAGTTCAAGGCCAGCCTGTGCCACAAAGTGAGTTCAAGGGCAGCCCGAACTGTGAGACCCTGTCTCAAAAAGGAAAACAAAAAGCTGGGTCCTAGGCCAGTCTGTGTTCCATATGTGACTTGCCCTTGGACAGCACTGAACCTGAACTAAATCTTTACAGGAAGTATGTAGAACATTAGTTATTACTAGAAATACATTGAGCAGGTGCCTTGATTTCATCTGCTTTTCACTTTTAATCTGCCCTCCTCCTCTTTTTTTTTTTTTTTTTTTAAAGGTTGCTACAAGATTACCACGGTTTTCAGCCATGCTCAGACAGTGGTGCTTTGCGTAGGTTGCTCAACGGTTTTGTGCCAGCCTACAGGAGGAAAGGCCAGACTCACAGAAGGTACGTCAGTCCCTTGGTGTTCTCTAAGCCAGAGATGACATTTTTAGTGTGGGCTTTTTAAGCTTTGGAAAAGTCCAATTGTTTTGTAGTTACTTTCATCTACTTTGCTTGGAACGAAAATAAATCAAGGGCTGGGGAGGTAGCTTGGCAGTCTAAGTGCCTGCCTGGCAAGTGCAAGAATCCAGGTTTGGTTCCCGGTACCGCATGCTGTGCTATGCCGTGCTAGGGAGGCTGAGACAGGGGGATCACTATGAGTGAGCTGTGTAGCAAGACTGTGTACCACATAAATAAATAAGATTTTAAATCAGAAGGGAAGCAAAAGTATAGGTAGGACAGGGATTTCTGACACCATATGATTTAAAATTTTTCATATGTAGACCTTAAGATATTTTTAAAAATCATTATCAGCTAAGGTACAAATTAAAATGCCACAATTTTATTTATATGAACAGTTGATTAACCGTTTGAGTCCCAGGGGGTATTGAAAAAACACTGTCGAAGAATCCCAAACAGCACAACCGCGCTTCCTCTAAATGAGTATGAAAAGACCCAAACAGCGTAATAATGCTTGTTTTATTTTATGTCGAGAAATACCAAGCAGTGCGATAGCGCTTTATTTTTAATCGATGAATTGGATAAACTGCTGTATACCTATCTGGATGAACGAAGATCAGTTAAATATTGGAAAAAGGTAGCCTTTAACATAATCAACTGCATGGTTTTATTTATTTATTTATTATTTATTTTTATTTTTTTTGGCGGGACTGAGGTTCAAACTCACGACCTTGCACTTGCCATGCAGGCACTTGTGCCACGGAGCTATCTCCCCGGCCCCTACTGCATGATTTTAAATGCATACATAATCTACAAGGAAACAGTTAAGAGTAAAGCAATATCTCGGTGTACTTGCGTCAGTAAATCTGAGCACGTGACTTCGACAATCGGTAACGCACCGTCAGTTGTCTACAGTGTTCGAAATGTGCTGGGTTTTCTTGACATAAAATCTTAGCAGCGTGATTGTGCTGCTTGGGACTCAAATGGTTAATAAAAAAATCTAAATCTTTCGCTTTAAGTGCAGTAAGAAAATAATTATGTATATAGTTTTTCATAGTAATGCTTACAGAATTATACTTGAAATATGCTGTGATAGTTTGGGAACTTGTGAATTCCATGTTTTTATTGGAAGAGTTACAAGTGGATTAGCAAAAGGGCTGGGATCATTAGGTGTGGTTTGGTAAGAGCTAAGTACAAAGTCTATATGTGATTCTAAAGAGTAATATTGCTCCTAAGGAAACTTAGGCATTCAAGGTGCATCTGTGTAGGTTTCCTAGTCAGAGTATCTTCAGAGCAGTTTTAACATTGAGTTCAGGTTTTTGGTCCTAAACAGATCCCCTTATATTCTTTGAGAAGCTAGAATGACAGTTATGGTCATAGCAGAAGGTATTCAGATATAATTTACATGCAAATATTAATCTGATATTCTTAAAACTTGTCTTTTTTGGGCCGACAGATGGCTCAGCGGTCTAAAGCGCCTGCTTAGGAAAGCTTAGGCAATTGCAGGGACTGTGGTTCAATCTCCGGCACCACATGCTGTGCCAGCCCCACCCCCAGGGCAGGCTGAGCTGGCCATAATATATAAAAATTATAAATAAAACTTGTTTTTACATAAAATGTGTTTGCCATAAAATCATACCAAAGGTGGAGTAAACTTCTCACTGTATTGTCATGATTCCTTTGCAGGTTGCTCATTTAGAAGAAAGCAACACTAATGATCTATACAACTTCCTGAATTTGTTTTTTCACAGAAGGCCTTATCAGTTCAGTAATTATAATGAATCTACCAAGATAATGTGATTATGCTTGATTTTGTAAGGTGCACAGCATTAAGCTCCTATTTTGATGGCAGTTTTTCAATAAAGTTTTGATTATGGACAAGTCCTCCTTTTTCTTTCAAGTGTGTGAGAGTATGTTGTATATTTGCACTGTGTATGCGAGTTTGGACTAAGCATTTTGAAAGTATATTCTGATTACTTGTGTCTCATTTCAAGAATTTAAGCTTTTTTGGGGGAGAAATGGGAAATGAGCTCAGGATCTTAGGCTTCCAAGGCAGGAGCTGGGTCGCTGAACTATATCCCCAGCCCATTTTAAGTTTGTTTGTTTATTTATTTATACAGGGTCTCACTACACAGATCAGACTCATAGTGGTCCTCCCATTTTCAGCCTCCCAAGTTCTGGGATTACAGACCAGAGCCACCACACCCCGTCATAGTCATGGCTCAGTGTGCTCTGAGGGCAGGGCAAGCATGGGCAGGCAGGCCGGGAATCAAACCCCAGTCCCTGCCCCTGCATCTGCCTAAGCAGGTGCTTTAATGTGGCTGGCCCTCACTTTCGTAGTTACAAACAGTATAATTCTGTGAAGTCCGATTGTTGCTGTTGATCCATGCTTCGTTACAGCTGAGGGGCAAGCTTTCCGAAATTACTCTGCTCTACCTGTTTGGCTCAGCTCCGTGCTATGTCAGGTCTCTTGTCTACTGTGCGGGTGATTGTGTCAATCTGAGTAAAGGAAGCTCAGCTAAATTGGCTCATCAAATTTCACACCAAAGTGTGGCTTGTCACCTGGATGGTGTAAAGGGGAAATGAAGGACAAATCCGATTTTGCTGAGCTCTAGTTGACTTTCACCTTGGATGTCATCTGGCTTCCAGGGAAGATTCTTCAGCCTCTGGGATAGACCCGTCAGCCAGATAAAAGATTTGCCTGGGATGCAGCACTTCTACATGGATGCTCTTGGTGGCCATTCCAAGCCAGTCCTGTAAATTCTCATGTATGTTTGTGTATCTTATATGTTTCTCTAGTAAACACTGGCTTATACAGGTTTTGGTTATCACGAGAAACAAGTTCCCATTGTTTAATGGCTTTAGTGGTTCCTGGAGTCGGCTCTAATTTGGTGAGACCTAAAGATGCTGTGCTCTCCTCATTCTGTAGTACTTGGTGTGAACTGTTTAGAGTAATATGCAATGTGGATCCATTTGATTATCTTTACAATTTGTGCGATGTAAGGAATTTAGTGACTTTGTACATGAAAGTTTCCAGTATTTTTCGCAGTGGAAAATATGCTAGTTGGTTGTATTCAGCATCTCTGGACAAACTAGTGAAGGGAAACAATGAGCTGAAATGACATCCAAAGGAAATGTTAAATCCTCTGACTACAAATTAAAGGAAAATAAGGAGCTCAAAGATTTAAATCCCAACTCCAAACACACAAGAAATTTAAGTTTCTAAGTGTTCTGAAAGAAAATCTCTCAGCTTCAGGGCTGAGGTGACAGAAACCCAAACAGGGGGCCTGGTAATTCAATTGACTGAACTATATTCTAAATTTTTTTTTTTTTTTTTTTTTTTGGTCTTTGAGACAGGGTCTTGCTATGCAGTTCAGGTTAGCCTTGAGCTCACTTTTGTAGCCCACGCGCTGGTCTCAAACTTTAATGGATCCTCCTGCCTCTGCCTCCCAAGGGCTGGGATTACAGGCATGTGCCACCACTCCTGTTTTATATTCTAAATTTAATGCTCAGCCTCAAAGGGTGTTTGAAGTAAAAGTGAGGGCGCTGATTGGAAAAGAATGAGATCTTGTTAGCCAGGATGGAGGCCTTTGGGAGGATCCTGATAGCTAAGGATTTGAGCTCCTAAACACTAATGAGATTGTTTTGCCTGGGGAAGAGATTTCCACAACCCCCATGGTGTTGGCCTCTCCCATAACTAAGGAAACTAATCCTGTGTGGAGCAAGCAGGATAACCTGATACTTCTCAGTACCCACCCTCATGCACAGTGTGACTCTGGAAAAGTCCGCTACTCTCAAAGAACTGAAGTTTTCTAACTTACAAGCAAGTGTGGGGGTGGCAAAAGTACACACCCGGATCAGGTTTGAGGTTATAGATATGTGCAGGGATTCTGAATTCAGTGTTGCCACTTGTGGAGTAAAGTAAGTTAATTTATTCGGTGGGCTAACAGAAGTATGGCTCACAAGGTGGCCCACTCTGAAGGAGTTACAGATGCCTGATACTCCAGGCTTACTGCTGATGAGGGGATTCAGAGGCTTAGGGGAATGGGAATGCTGGAGTGGATCTGTCATGTTAAACCTAATCCTCTACACTGAGATGATCCAGAAAATGCACTAACATCTTGAGAAACAGATTTGTGAGGGGAGCAGCAGCGTCCCTGAAGAGGCTTGTCACTGCTCTGCATGCCAGACATCCCAGCAGGGACTGTCGTTTACTCAATTGAGAAATTTAAGGTCGGTGGGCTTGACAGGATCCTGGGGTGGTACAGGTTAGCGGCAACACCTATTTCCTTCTCCCACTTGGCCTATGCGGAAGATGGGTGGGTCCTGGACTATATTTTGGTGTACATTGAGAGAGGCAAAATGGTCAGTCATTTCTGGGCTTACTGAGCACTGGTTCTGAATGACCACTGATCTGGGGTATCAAAATGTCATTGTGGCCCTCCAGTAAGAGTAGGGGCCTAGTGAGGTCAGGTGATCAGTGAAGTGTTAGCAAAGGTCCAACTCACAGTGCGTCCATCTGATCCTCAGATCCAGCTGTCGTCATTTCCCCTATTCCAGAGGGCATAATTGGGGTAGGTACATTTAGTGCTTGACAGAGTCCTCACGTTGGTTCCCTAACCTGTACTGCAAGGGCTGTTACGGTTGCAAAGGCCACACAGAAGCTGTTAGTGTTGCCTTTGCTGGCAGGATAGGTAACCAGAAGCAAGACTACATCCCTGGAAGAACCAGAGTGGTGAGTGCCACCATTAAGGATTTGAAGGATGCAGAGATGGTCCTTGCCACACCTCTGTTTATTCCTCCCATTTGGCCTGTGCAGAGGAGGGACGAGTCTTGGAGAAAGATGGCAGATTACCGTAAAGTGAGTTAGGTGGTGACTCTGACGGCACTGCTGTACCCGATGGGTCTCCTTGCTTCAGCAGATAAACACATATCCTGGCGGTGATGCAGCTGTTGATTTGGCAAGTGCTTTCATTTCCATACCTATCCACAATGGTCATCAGAAAGTTTGCTTTCAGCTGGCAAGGCCAGCAGTGCACCTTCACTGTCGTAGCTAAGGGTTATGCTATTAGCCCCCAGCTTTGTGTCACAACGTGCTTTGTAGGGAGCTTGACCACCTTTCTCTCCCACAGTGTCCATAGATTGATGATGTCATGCTGATTGGGCCCAGTGAGCAGCAGGCAGCAGTCACTCTGGGTTTGTTAGTACGTCATTTGAAAGCCAGAGGATGGGAAATAAATCCAACTAAAATTCAAGGTCCTTTTGCCATAGTGAAATTTCTAGGATCCCAATGCTGGGGCATGTAGAGATATCCTTTCTAAGGAAAAAGATAGTTGTTGTACCTGGCCACCCCTGTAACCAAAAAAGAGGCATAGTGCTTCCTGGCCTATTTGGATTTTGGAGGCAACACATTCCTTTCTCAGGTGCCTTTACTCTGGCCCATTTACTGAATGACTCAGAAAGCTGCTAGTTTTGAGTGGAGCCCCAGTGATACATGCACACCCATGTGTAGAGTGGCACAGTTTGTAATAACTAGATCTTGGAAATAGCCATCAGCTGGTGAGTGGATAAAGAAGAAGTGGTTTTATAAAACAATGAAGGATACACTTGACATATGTCTATGAAATGGATGTATCTGGAGTCCATAGTAAGTGAAATAGATTGGACACATGTGTAAATACACTGTTTCACTGGTGTGAGAAACCAAATGTGTAAATCAGGACTAAAATGTATAATAGATATTGTGAAATGGGAAAAAAATGTTCAAATGGGAAGGGGAACAAGGGAGAGGGAAGGGGGAAAGGAAAGGGAAA
>PVKN010005732.1:0-30083 GCA_004027915.1 Capromys pilorides | reverse complement strand
TTAGTACAGGGTCTACAGGGTCTCACTACACACATCAGACTGGTAGTCATCCTCCTGTTGACAGCCTCTCAATTGCTGGAATTACAGGCGTACCACCATGCTCAGTCTCAGTCACCATCTCAGTGTATCCCCGGGGGCGGGGCTGGCACTGCACCTTGGGAGTTGAACCCTGGACCCTGTGTCTGCCTAAGCAGGTGCTTTAATCCGCTGAGCTATCTAGCTGGCCCCCATTATATATCACAGTATGTACTTTTTTTTTTTTTTTTTAGACAGGGTCTCGCTATGCAGTTGAATCTGGCCTTGAGCTCACTTTTTGTAGCCCAGGCTGGTCTCGAACTCACGCCTGATCTTCCTGCCTCAGCCTCCCAAATGCTGGGACTACAGGCATGTGCCACCATGGCCCGGCTTCAAGTATGTGCTATTAAAAGCACTTTTAGGGCCGGTGGGATAGCTCAGTGGTCTAAAGCACCTGCTTAGGCAAACGCAGGGACCACGGTTCGATCCCCAGTACCACATGCTATGCAACCCCATCCCCAGGGCAGGATGAGCTGGCCATAATATAAATGAAGTGTAAGAAAAAGAATTTTAAAGTATTTTCCTTACATATTTAAGTGTTCTGGTGTTGGGTGTAGCTATATTTTCCATTTGCAAGGATATCTTTTCCCATACCTTCATTTTTGGGCCACGTGTTCCCTTAAACCGGTTGCTTTTTGCTTTGGTTCAGATGCACAGTGGTTGCCTGGCAACTGGAGGAGAGGAGAAAAAGATTTCAACAGGATGCTGTGGAAGGCCCTGGCCTGATGTTCTGGGATGTGGTCTATGGACAGCTCCTGAGTGGCCCCTTTCGCTGTGTCCCCGATGTGGTTGGCACTGCTGCCTCCTGAAAGGCCAGCTGTGAGGGGCTTCCTGCCGCAGGCTGATGGGCAGCCTCTCTGCTCCAGGGAGGCCCCAGCAGCAGGGGCCATGGGTGGGGCCACAGCCATGCGGAAGGAGGGAGGGGGAAGGGACCACAGAGAGGGGCCCCGTAGGCCCTGGGTCAATCTTTGAAGCTGCTGAGTTCTGCTTCCCTTTCCACGCATGTTTTCTAAATCTGTCTGTCTGTCTGTCTATATCTGTCTGTCTGACTATCCCTCTCTGTTTCTGTGTCTGTCTGTCTCTCTCTCTGTCTCTGTCTCTTACTCTGTCTCTCTGTCTGTCTCTCTCTGTCTCTGTCTCTTGTCTCTGTCTCTGTCTCTCTGTCTCTGCAGCACTTGGGGTAGACCCCAAGGCCTTCTTGCGGGGCCACATCTCCGGCCCTTTCTTCACTCTGACAGTCTCCCCCTGTCACCGCCTTGCACAGCCTGAGCTCGAGCTTGTAGTCCCCGGGCCTTGGCCTTACGGAGTGCTGACACTGCAGGCTTGCGCCACCACACCTGCTTCTGAGCATCCTTCCTGCACTGGCCGAGTGGAGGGCCAGGGGTGACAGCCATAAGCAAGGAGCTGTGTCAGGACCACCAGAGATGGCAGTGATGCCACTGAAGTCGCTGAGCTCCAGCTTGGGGCTGTTTGATAGTGCATTCACTTGGGGCTGGTGAGATAGCTCAGTGGACTAAGCACCTGCTTAGGTAAGTGCAGGGACCAGGGTTCGACCTCAGGCACCACATGTCACGTGGATCCCACCCCCATGTGTGCTGAGCCAACAACAGAGACTGGGCATGGTGGCACATGCCTATCATCCCAGCACTGGGGAGGCTGAAAACAGGGGATCACAATGAGTTCAGAGACCCTGTACCACATTTAAAAAAAAAAAAAAGTGCATTCACTCAACAGACCCGTTGTGAGCACCTTACTGTCTTCCGGGCATGGAGCTGTGTGCCAATCCTAAACCGGCTTACCCAGCCTCAACTGCTTGTGTCCACTTAAGCCACGAAAGTAGAAGCTCTGCCCTGCAAGCCCCACACAAGGAGGCTGAGTCAGGAGGATCCTGTGTTCAAGTCCTGCTCCGGCAACTTAGTGAGACCCTGCATCAAAATAAAAAAAATAAAATAAAAAGAGCTGCGAATGTAGCTCCGTGGTGGAGTGCCCCCACTTCTATCCTTCGTACAGTGGGGTGGGGGTGGCTTGAGGTAACAAGAGCACTGTCAGATTAAAGGCATGTCCCCACTTTACGAGGCAAAAGCAGTCAAGGGCAGCTTCGAGGAGTTCAGTTGCCTGGCCACGGTTCAGCAAGGTCGAATGGCAAACCCGCACCCGCTACTTCTGACCCACGTGGCCCCGGGGATGTGGGGTTAAGCCAGGTTTGTACTCTGAGGCCAGCTGGGACCACACCGGGCTGGCCTGATTCCCTCCACACTCAGCGCCTCCCCAGGTTTTAAGCCCCCTGGCGGACTTCCGGTTTGTCTTGGTGCTGAGAACCAACTGGGGTTTGCTAGGCCTGAGCTAAACCCTTGGCCCCAAGAGATAAGGGGTCAGTCAGGCCTATCCGGTAACTCCAAAAGTTTTGTGTGTGCTTTTTTGGGGGTTGAGCCCACAGCCTCCACCCTCAGTCCCTTTTTTGATTTTTATTTATTTGTATTTGGTTGTTGCAGGGTCTCACTGTGCAGCTTGGACACGTGGTGATCCTCCTGCATTTAGCCTCTCCAGTGCTGGGATTACAGGCATGGGCCACCAGCCCCGGACTCTGGCCGGCTTTGTGCCTCAGGGCAGGGCTGGAGCGGCACGTGGGTGCCTGGGTTCGAATCCCGGCCCCTGCGCTTGCCTAAGCTTGCCTAAGCAGGCACTTTAGTCTGCTGAGCTATCTCCCCAGCCCCCTTGATTTTTAATTTTGAGGCCAAGTTTTACTAAGTCTTTTGAGATGCCTGTGCTTAGCTCAGTTTCGTTATCTTCCTGAGCTGGTAGGCTGTCAGAGTGCTAGGATTACAGATGTGTGCCACCCTATCTGGCTTTTCTCCCTGCTTTTTTACTTCTTTTTAAAAAAATATGTATAATGGACCAGGGAGATAGCTCAGTGGCATAAATGCCTGCCTGGCAAGCGCAAGGTCCTGAGTTTGATCCCTGATACCAAAAAATAAAATAAAATAAAATCAAAAATTAAGAAAATCAAAAATATGTATGTACACATGTATTTGGAGGGTCTCATTATGCTCCTTAGGCTTGGGCTCAAGTGAGCCCCACCACCCTGCCTTTCCTGTACCTGGGATCATAGATGCACGCTACTGTGTCCAGCTCACCAATGGTGCTTTACTTTTTTTTTTTACAGCCTCCCAAGAATCAAACTCAGGACCCTGCCTCTGCCAGGCAGGTGCTGTGCCACTGAGCTATGTCCTGCCCACATGTTTTTATTTGTTTGTTTGGTCTTTTTGAGACAGGGCCTCACTATGCAGCTCAGGCTGGCCTTGAGCTCACTTTTGTAGCCCAGGCTGGTCTCGAACTCACACCAATCCTCCCAAGTGCTGGGATTACAGGCGTGCACCACCACACCGGGCTCCTTTTTAATTTATTTCTTTAATGGCTGGCTCAGCCTGCCCTGGGGGTGGGCTGGCGCAGTACGTGGTGCTGGGGATCGAACCACGGTCCTTCCAGTTGCCTAAGCTTTCCTAAGCAGGCGCTTTAGACCGGTGAGACATCTCTCCGGCCCCGCCGACATGTTTAAAACCGTAATTTAAGTGTTCTTTGTGGTGCTGGGGACTGAACCCAGGCCCTCCTGAGTGCTCTGCAAGCTCTCAGCTGGTGTGTTACCCTCAAGCCCTACCCACCCGGCTCCATCTCCCCAGGACCTGGCAGCTCCGGGGAGCAGAGCCCCCTGCTGCAGAGCCAGCCGTCCTGCCGCACGCAGTCCTTCCCTTGGAAACAAGCAGGACGCCGCTCAGCAGGCCACTGCGCCTCTGCTGTGTGACGCGCCCAGGTGCGAGACCCAGCGTGGCACGGCGTGGCCCCACCCCCAGGACGCGAACAGTCGCAAAGTCCTTCCTCTTTCTTCTGTGTGCGTGCGTGCAGTACTGGACCTAGAACCCAGAGGTGCCCTACACCTGACCTACATCCCCCACCCCCTTGTTTGCTTTTCTTTCTTTTCTCTTTTCTTCCTTTCCTTTTCCTTCCTTCCTTCCTTCCTTCCTTCCTTTTTTTCTATCATTCGACAAAGCATCTTGCTGAATTACTGAGGCTGGCCTGAAAGTCGCAGTCCTCCTGCCTCAGCCTCCCAAGTAGTGAAGGTTGTAGGTGCAAAGTGTTTTTTCAGTGCCAACCATCTCCTGGTCTATTGCCAGGCAGGCACTTGTGCCCCTGAGCTATCTCCCAGGCCCCATGCTTTGCTACTTCTGCTGTCACCATGTCATAAGGTTTGGGCAGGTGGCTTACCTGGGTGTATTTTTTTTTTTTTTTTTTTTTTTTTTTGCGGGACCGAGGTTCGAACTCACAACCTTGCACTTGCCAGGCAGGCACTTGTGCCACGGAGCTATCTCCCCAGCCCCTACCCTATCTGGGTGTCTTCCAGCTCTCTCTCTCTCTTTCTCTCATCTATTCTATTTTGCAATACTGACCTACATCTAGGAACTCTTTATTATTTATTTACTTATTTATTTTAAGTTTTTTGTTTGTTTGTTTGTTTATTTATTTTATGGCTGGCTCAGCCTGCCCTGGTGGTGGGGCTGGCGCAGCATGTGGTGCCAGGGATCGAACCGCAGTCCCTGCAGTTGCCTGAGCTTTCCTAAGCAGGCGCTTTAGACCACTGAACCATCTCGCCGGCCCGTCTTTATTATTTTTTAAGATTTAATTTATTTTATTTTATTTTTCTTTGAAACAGAGTTTCTCTACGTTACCAAGTTACCCAGGCTGGGTTTGAATTTAAACATCCTCCTCCCTCAGCCTCCCAGAGTTCTGGGCCTACAGCTGTGTACCACCACATCTGACCAAAACCTTTGTTTAATAACAGGTGCCACGTGACACAAAGAGAGCTGAGGACACAGAGCGGATAACAGCCACACCACTCTCCGAGGCACGGCTGGAGGCTGGCTGGTGGGGTTCTTGCCGTCTGCATCCTGCAGGAACCGCTCAGGCAGGCTGCTGGAGGGGGGCGGGAACAGCAGGTGGCTGCAGCCCTGGAGTGTGAGGCGTTTGTTTGCGGGAGGCCCCAGAACAAGACTCTAGAGGAAACCTGGCAGGTGCAAGACTGGGCTGGGAGGGGGTGGGGGTGACCGCGGAAGGCCAGGTGGGCGGGGAGCGGCTATTCAGGGCGTGGGTGCCAAGCCAAGCAAGGTGACCTTCGTGGGGAGAGCGCTGTAGGCCGCTTTGTTAGCCCAGGGTGGGGGTGGGGGCCGTGTCCGAGCTCTTCCAGGGCTGTGGGGAAGATGCAAAGCCAGGGCCAGGAGTCGCAGCCCAGCAAAAGAAGGTGATGGGTCCTATGTGGCACGCACTGGCCACGCCCTCAGCACCCACAGGGTCAAGGAGAACCGAAGGTGTCTGCTCAGCCGTTGTCACAGCTGGCACTCCGGGGCCCTGGCTTCCGGTTGTTCTAAGCATGTGAGTCAAGATCTGAACACCCCCTCCCCCCAGCAGGCCCTGGAGAGGGGAGGGTCTTCCCCTCATTCCTCTTTCATCTTTTTTTCTTTTCTTTTTTTTTTTTGCGGGACTGGGGTTCAAACTCACGACCTTGCACTTGCCATGCAGGCACTTGTGCCGCGGAGCCATCTCCCCGTCCCCTCTGCTTCTTCTGCTTCATCTTCTTCATCTTCTACTTCCCTCCTGCCTGACTCTGCACAGCAGGGCCTTCTGCCTGATACTCCCTCACCACAAACACCACCAATCCAGCTTGGCCTGGATTGTATTTCATTCATTCATTTGTTGAGGTACTGGGAATCAAACTTAGAGATACTCTTCCCCTAAACCCTATCCTGTAGCACTTTTTAATTAATTAATTTATTTATTTTAAAGTTTACTTTATTTTCTTCAACCACATTACATATTTGTTTATGTTATGGCCGGCTCAGCCTTCCCTGGGGGTTGAGGGGCGGTGCAGCACGTGGGGCCTGGGATGGAGCCACGGTCCCTGAGCTTTGGCCTAAACTTCCTGACACATGCGCTTTAGACCGCTAAGCCGTCTCACCAGCCCTGTGGCACTTCTTTAATTTTTTTTCTTTTGTTGGGACCGGGGTTCAAACTCACGACCTTGCACTTGCCAGGCAGGCATTTGTGCCGCAGAGCTATCTGCTCGGTCTCTAAAATTTTGAGATAAGGTTCAGCTAAATCATCCAGGCTGGCCTCAAACTCTCCGTCATCCTGCCTCAGCCTCCCGCATAGCTGGGATTGTAGGCAGGCATTACCGTGCCTAGCGAGATGCAATTTGTTTCTAAGCAGTTTTTGTCTCTGGTACTTAAATAATCCATGGATGCAGGTCTTATGGGTATGGAAGGCTGTTTTCATTTGCAAATGGTCTAACCTTATACAGAGAAAACTGTCATCCAAGTACACATGCACATCAAAATGATCTGGGCGTGGTGACACATGCCTTTGATCCTAGCACCTGGGAGGCTGAGGCAGGATCCTTGCAAGTTTGAGACCAGCTTGGGCTACAAAGTGAGCTCAAGGCCAACTTGAATTACACAGAAAGACCCTGTCTCAAAAAGTAAAAAAAAAAAAGTTAATAAATGGAGTCAGCAAATTTGTAGGATGCAAGAGCAATACACAAAAATCAATTGTATTTGTATGCAATAGCAACAAACAACCCAAAAAATGAGTTTTCAGAAACAGTTCCTTTTATAATAGGATCAAAAAGAATAAGATACCTAGAAATAAATTGAACTAAGAGGGAACAAAACTAATACGCCAAAAAACTGAGGACCCACCAAATAGCTCAGTGGATTAAAGCACCTGCAAGCAGGTACAGGGGCCGGGGGTTCAGTTCCAGGGCTTGTGGTGCTGGCCCATGCTGAGACAGGCGTGGTGGTGCACGCCTCTAATCCCAGCTCTCCAGAGGCTGTGAACAGGCGGATTACTACAAGTCTAGTAGTGAGACCCTGCACACTGTGTAGACTCTTCCCTAAAATACAAAAAGACAAAACAAGAAACCCCTAAGACTCATTGGTGGAAAACTGAAAAAAACCTAAATTGGTGGAATGGCAGCCCATGGTCATGGATTGGGGATCCCAACCCTGCTAGCTCAGCAGTACTCCCTGCTATGGTTATATCTAGATTCCACCCCACAAAGCTTGGGCTGGCAATACGGTTCCGCGGTCTAAAGCGCCTGCTTAGGAAAGTTTAGGCAACTGCAGGGACCTCGTTTTGATCCCTGGCACCACATGCTGTGCCAGCCCCAGGGGAGGCTGAGCCGGCCATAATACAAAAAAAAAAAGCTCCATGTACTCATAGGTGGGGGCTTGGGGAAGTGATCAATCAGGCCATGGGGGGCCAATGAGATAGCTCAGCAGTCTAAAGCACCTGCTTAGATCCCTATAGTTGTTTTGATCCCTGGCACCACATGCTGCACCAGCCCCACCCCCAGGACAGGCTGAGCCGGCCATAACATAAATAAATAAAGTTTAACAAAAAGTCAGGTCATGGGGCTGGGATACTCAGGAGTGAATTAGCCCACTGACACCCTTGTAACTAACTGCAGAGTTGGGGGTGGAGCCTGGGCAGGAGGGGGTCGCTGGGGGCGTGGCCTGGAGCAACGGTTTCCCCTCCTCCCTCCTTGATCCCTCCCTGCTTTCTGACACCACGCCCTGGGCCGTGTCTGCTCTGCAGTGCCGCCGGGCCAGGCTGCCTGCTTGGGAGCCAGCTAAGGACAGGAACCTCTACAAACTGGGGGCCAAAGCAAACCTCACCCCTTTCATTGCTGGGCGTCTGGTATTTTATCCCAGCAACAAGAGGGTAACTGAGACATTTTCTAAAGGGACCTGCGGGGCCAAGGCAATCTTTCCTAGAACACCAATGGTTTGCATTCCCTCTCTCTCTTCCTGTCTCTCTCAGAAATGGAAAAACAGGACCAGCAATAGAGCTCAGCAGCGCAAGTGCCTACCTGGCGAGAGCACAAGGCCCTGAGGGCCATTCTTGGTACAAGGAAAGAAAGACAGACGAAAAGAGAGAGAGAAAGACATAGATCTTTCTTTTTTTTTTTTTAAATCTTTTTGAAACAGGGTCTCGCTATGCAGTTCAGGCTGGCCTTGAGCTCACTTTTGTAGCCCAGGCTGGTCTTGAACTCACATTGGTTTTACATTTCTTTCTATCTTTCTTTTCTTTTCTTTCTGTCCAGCTCAGTCTGCCTGAGGGGGTGGGGATGTGGGGTGAGTCGGGCGCAGCATGTGGTGCTGGTAATCCAACCGCGGGGTCTCTGCAGTTGCCTAGGCTTGCCTAAGCAGGTGCTTTAGACTGCTGAGCTATCTCACAGGCCCCCAGATCCTAAAAGTGATATGGGATGTAATTTCCTCCAACATCCAATGAAGCAAGACCAAAGCCACCAGCACTAAAGGCCAGGCCAGCCTTTTCCTCCCAACTCCCCGCCCCCATCCTGTCAGAACTGCAGCGCCCTCTGGCTGTCACGGCTGGAGGTGTAATCTCCCTTGTGCTGTCGCCGCCGCCAGCACTGTCCCTCATTAGCTCCTGCAACCTGACCCTGCCCTGCCCGGTCCTTCTCTAGAGGGTCAGTTGGGTCAAGTGAAGAGGAGAACCCCTCCAAGCCCTCAGGGAAAACAAACTGGAACAGAGCGGAGCACTCTAATCGCACCACCCGAGGCTTCCGGGTGGCCATAGAGCTTTGTGCAAAGTTTCAAAGTCACAGGATTAGGACCCAAAAGGGAGGGAATCCCTAGACTATTGCATACACTCATTTAGAATTTATATTCTGGGGGCTAGAGAGATAGCTCAGCAGAATAAGTGCTTGCCTGGCGCGTGCAAGGTCCTGAGTTCAATCTCTATTGAAGTTCTATTTTTTGGGCCGGTCCGATAGTTCAGCGGATTAAAGCGCCTGTTTAGGCAGAGCACAGCTGCTGGGTTGGATCCCCCAGACGTGCTGTGCCGGCCCCGCCCCCAGGATGCACGAGCCGGCACTGTGCGCTGGGCGTGGTGCTGAGCCTGTAATCCAAGCGCCTGGGAGGCTGAAAACAGGAGGATCCCTATGAGTCCGATCTAGGAGTGAGACCCTGTAGATCCTGTACTAAATACATTAAAAAATAATAAAGCAACAAATAAAAAAATTCTTCCCACCCCCAGGGCAGGCTGAGCCAGCCAGACACAGATAAATAAATAAATGAGGTTTTAAAAAAATAAAAATAAAATAAATTCTATTTTTACTGAGTGTGGCAGTGCATGCCTGTAATCCCAGCACTGGGGAGGCTGGGGCTGGAGGGTTGGCACTAGTTGAAGGCCAGCCTGGGCCACATCATGCATTTAAGTTTAGCCTAAACTATACAGCGAGGCCCTGTCTCAAAAAAGAAAATTTTATTTCTTCTTGAATTAGTTTCTGTGGTTTGCTTTTTATTTATTTATTTGTTCATTTTAATATTATGGCCGGCTCAGACTGCCCTGGGGGTGGGGCTGGCGAAGCATGTGGGGCTGGGGATCGAACCTCAGACCCTGCCGTTGCCTAAGCTTTTCTAAGCAGGCGCTTTAGGCCACTGAGCCATCTCACCGGCCCTGCTTTTTATTTTTTTAATGAATTTGTTCATCTCATAGAAGTTACTTAATTTGTTGGTAAATAGTCATTCATAGTGGTCTAATTCCATCCCTTTTATTTCTGTAAGGTTTGTAATTACATCACTACGGTCATGTCTGATTTTAATTAGTTGGGGGTTTTTCTTCGTATTCAAGACAAAATTTTATCTCTTAAAAGAGCCATTTTTGGTGCTGGTCAGTTCTTTCCGCTGTATTTTTTCTATTTCTATCAGCCTCTCTGCTGATCTTTATTATATACCCTTTGTCTTAGTCACTCTTCTCTCATTTCTGGGACAAATACCTGACACTCAAAATGCGGGAAGGAAAGGTTTATTTAGCTCACGGTTACTGGAGGTTTCAGTGCATATTCAGCTGGCTCCAAGGCAGAGAGGCCCATGGCAGCGGGCAACCTTCCATGGTGGCAGGCAAGAGCAAGAGCGCAGGGAGAGCTAGCAGCAGCTCTAGCAGCTAACTTCTCTTCCTCCCTTACACTGAAATGCAAATCACCTGCCCCAGGGCAGGTGCAGCACCCACACCTACAATAATCAATTACAAATTCTAGAACCTGCCCCATGACTGCATGAGGCTTTAGAGGGACACCTAGACACAAACCCTAACACCCTTCCTCCTTGCTTTGGGTTTAGTTTACTCTCTCGAGTTTGAAGGTGTAAAGCCGTCAATTAAAATCTTTGGGCTTTTATCTCTTTTTCTTTCCTTTGGTTACTAGGATTGAATTCAGACCCTTTGCAATGTGTGACATCTCGTCCCTTTTTTTATTTTTTTATCTTTATTGGAGATAGCATCTCAGAGAAGTTGGTGAGTTGCCCAGACTGGACTTGAAATTGTGATCCTCCTGCCTCAGCCTGCTAGAATGCTGGAGTATGCCCTAGTCCCGGATTTACTTCTCTCTCTCTCTCCCCCTCCCTCTATATAGTATTTATATACATTAATTATCTATTCTGTCCAATCACTGCCTCAGCAGCATCCCAGCAGTTTGCTGTGGCGCATTTTCGTTTTATTCACAGTGGCTTCTAATTTGCCCACAGATTTCTTCTCTTCTCTGTTTGTCTTGTGGGTGCCCAGTCTCGGGGCCCCTTTCTACTTCCTGTCCTGAGACCTGACCACTTGCCCAAAAAGCACAGGCCCCATCACTACCTGGGGTCTCACTGGTGCCCAAAACAGCGGTGTCACCTGATGTTGAATTTGAACCTTTCAAACTGGGAAACTAAACAAACTATTTCTCTTGTCAGTAGCCTCGGGCATTCTGTGATAATCATGCAAAGCTAACATAGGTTCTTTGTGGGTAACTGTTTTTGTTCTTTTGGGTTTTTTGAGAGAGTCTATGTAGTGTCGGAGGTGACATGTGGGTTTAGTTGTGAAAAACGTGCAAGAAAGACAGTTTGGCTGGGAGAAAGGATTCTAGGTTGAAGCAGGCAGCCAGCACACCCCTGTAATCCCAGGAGTCAGGAGGCTGAGACAGGAGGCTCACCATGAATATGAAACCAACCTAAGGGTAGACTACTGGGAGTAGCAGGAAGCCAGGAAATGGATCAAGTATGTGCAGGTGGGTCTGGGCAAAAAAGACATCCAAAAAAGACACCAAGGCTCTATCAACAAGAAGCACAAGGGCCACTGAGGTAGTTCAGCAGACTAAGCACTTGCTTAGGCAAGCACGGGGACCAGCACCCTGCCCTGGGGTACTCTGAGCCAGCCACCAAAGTCAGGCATGGTGACACAAACCTGTAAGCTCAGCTCTGGGGAGGCTGAAAACAGGAGGACCACTATGAACTCAAGCTATATAGTGAAGCCCCTATCAAATACATAATAAAATAAAAAAAACAAGAGGTACAAAGAGGCCAAGGTTTGCCTAAAGCAAACAAGCTGCCCCAGGGCTGAGAAAAACATCCTGTCTGGCTCAGGTCAGCTACTAGTCGCTAGGCAACCTTGTGTCATGAGATACACACTTTCCCGAAGTATAAACACAGGATGTTTTTAAAAAAATTTTAAACCTTATTTATTTATTTGTGTTATGGCTGGCTCAGCCTGCCCTGGGGGTGGGGCTGGGGATCAGATCTTGGTCCCTCCAAGGTTGCCTAAACTTTCCTAAGCAGGTGCTTTAGACCGCTGAGCCATCTCATTGGCCCACAGGATCGTTTTTGTGTGAGTTGAGTTAGTCTTGCCCATCAGGCAGACTGGCGACCACCTAGCCCAGCTTTTCATCTTCTTGTCTGTCTTTCTCATTTCTACGGTTGTGTCTCCCTGGGGAACTGATCGCAGTAAGACGAGCGGATCCCTACAGTAGACCCTGTCTCAGATAAGACAGATAGGTAGATGAAAGAGACACAATGCCTAAAAGGCTCTTTAAATACTCGACCTAGATATCATCTAGGCCTTCAACATCTGTATAAGGTTGCGTTCTATACTGCCCCCCCAAAAAAACAGTTCTTACCTGAGGTTCCCAAGGGACCCTGCAATGCCCAAAGAGATGTGTGGCTGTCATGACCGAGGATGTGCCTGGCAGCCCAGAGATGCTGAACACCTCACCCCGCATAGGTCAGCCCTGTCTAGCCCAGCCTCAGCAGTGTGGAGATTATTTAAAGCCCTGCTAACAACGTTTTGGAGATGCGGTCTCATTATGCAGCTCAGGCTGCCCTTGAACTATGTAGCCCAGACCGGCCTCGAACTCACGTGATCCTCCTGCCTCTGCCTCAGGAATGCTGGTGTAACAGACGTGCACCCCAAAGCCTGGCTGCTGACAGCCACTTTCTAATACCCGCCCCCCCCCCCCCCCCCCCCACACACACACCGGGCCCCTCCAGCCTCTAAAGGGCGTTTCCTCTGTGGTAACTGAAAGGCTCAGCCTGGGATCCTGGGCCTTTCTATCCCGGCATCCCTTGTGCTCCCAGCTACCTTTCTTGAGGAAAGCGAGGTCTGTTTTCTCTGGGCCTCGGCCAACCCTTTACAGGCATATCGGTGTGGGTTGAGCGCTCCCTACCTCTGGAATGTGAAGGCAGGCGCTGGGAGGAAAAGGGACGTGAGACTAGCAGCCGCGCCTTCTCCCCACCCCCATGCGGCCCAGCCCTGTCTCTAGGTCCCGCAGGGCTCTTAGCTTCAGCTACAGCGGGAGAGGTGGCTAGTCAGGGGCGATGGCCCCAGGGGACCTGTGGGCTGTGCTGCTCACCAGCCTGAGCCGGTTCATTTGCAGGACACTGGTCAGGGGGCAGGGGGACCCCCATGGAGGAGGCCGTGGTGGAGGACAAGGAGGAGGATCTCCCTCTTTGTTCTTGCCTTTTTCTCTGGCTCCTGAATGCTCTCTCCCTTGCAGGTTAAATGTCACTGTTCCCCTCCACAACTGCCACCTCCTGGAGTCAGACAGCCCCCCCACCCCCACCCCCACCCCCCCAGCCGAGTGGGAGTGGTGCCTGTACCGCCCATGTTAGAAGCCGGGGAGGCCTGGTCCAGATGAGCTCATGGGGCTCAGGTTCAAACCATGGCCTCAATTCCCTTTGGATTTAACACAAGCTAACGGTGACGCCCTGGCATGAACCTCTAGAGAAGGGCTGCCTGGTTGTTCTTTTTTTTTTTTTTTGGCTTCTGTTTTTTGCTTTTGAGACAGGGTCCAATTACAGAGCTCAGGCTGGCCTTGAACTCACCATGTAGGCCTGGCTGGCCTGGAACTCGGGGTCCTCCTCCAGTCTCAGCCTCCAGAACACTGGGATCACTGGTGTGTGTCCCCTCCCTCAGCTTCTTCTTGTTACATATGGGCCTCCACCCACCAGGGAAGGGGGTGGACACTATTCAGCCGTGTGAGGACCTGATAAAACATACCTGGGAGAGCAGTTTAGAGTAAACAAAGGTTTACTTTGACTCGTGGTTTTAACCCCAGGTTGCCTCGATGTCTTCCTCTCGGGCCAGTGGCATGGCAGAAGCACCCTGGCAGGGGGTACAGAGGAGGGAAGCTGCCCACCTGCTGGCAGCCAGCAAGCGCCTGCTATTACTCTGCTCCTCAGTCCACGACAGTTAAGTCCTGGCCTCCAGCCCATTGGATGGTGCCACACACACTCAGGGTGAGCGCCCTCTCGGTTGGCTGTCCCACTTGCCAATCAGCTCTGGGCACGCCCTCACAGACACAACCCGGGAGTGTGCATCAGGCATTTCTCAAGCCAGTCATGGTGTCCGAACCCCAGAATCCTGCTGCTGGTGCCTTAAACTGTGGAAACCCAGAAGTGACTGGAAGGTGACAAGAGCCACCTGAGTCCCCCTGGTGAGACCCAGGGGACTGTAGTGAAGCCGTGTGCTCATCGGGGTGCACAGGGGTGACACAGAGGGGCATCAGGTGCCTGACGGATGCAACAAAGGTAATGACGATGCCCCTGGTCTTCCGGTTTTATGTGCCCTGGAAACCACTGCTGTGTCTCGCCCCCGAGGGGGCCCCTGCTTGCCAGGCTCCAGGCATCCAAGCTTGGGCACCTGACTGGAGGAGACAGGAAATGACCCCACCCGTGCCGTGGTAAACCCACTGTCTCCCACGGGGCTGCACCCTTCCTTTCCCACGCAGTCTACTGCAACCAGCTCCCCCAGCCGCCACTTCCTTTCTTCCCTTTAGTTGGAGTCCGGATCCTGCCCCGCCCCCTTCCTTCTACACCTGTGAAGGTGGAGGTGCAACTTGGGTCCCCGTCCGCTTAAGTCAGTGGAGACACGTAGGTTCCATGCACAACTTGCAGGATCTGCAGATCCCAACCCCTGGGCCTCCTCAGCCCTCTTCCAAGGGTGTGTGTGTGTGTGTGTGTGTGTGTATATTGTGTGCATCTATGTGTTGTATTGTGACCTCGGGCTGCCCACGTAGTCACAATAAAACGGGGCAAATAACCACATCACAGGCTTACCACAACACTTAGGGGATGCCCATAGGGCACTTGGCTGGGCTCTGGTTGAGGGTTTAGCTGTAATTTCTAGCAGATTTACAGTTCTCCAGGTGAGCGGCTTGCTGGGCCGAAGATAACTACTTTCTTTCTTCTGTGGCACTGTAAATTGAACCCAAGGCCCTCCACCAAACACCGTAGGCTGGTGCTTCCCACCAAGCTACACCCCCAGCCCTACAGGTAAATTATAAAGACAGAGACAAAGACAAAGACAGAGACTCTCGCCCTTTCACGTGTGGCTCAGGATAATCACCAGTGGAAGATCCGCGGGGTCAGACCACGAGCCCTATGGCTGCTTGCTGGCTACACGTCCACCGCACGATCTCAGAAGCCCGCGTGCGAGTCCTGCCAGGGTTGCAATCAGCTCTGGGCTCGGCCAACCCTGCCCAGCAGCTGCCCGACCTGGCTCCGCCTTGTTGACTCCCTCCCGAGAATTCTGCCTGTGCTCTTTGCTCCTCTGGCTCTCATAATAAGTGTGCGAGCTTTTAGCAGACCGATAACATCTGGCTCTGCATTCCTTCCGCGCGCAGTCCTGGAGGTCTGCGTGTGCGCATGTGCGGGCCGCTCCCGGAAGTGCTGCCGGCTCTGCGTTCCAGCTTTGGTGCGCCGAGAGGGTTCTGTAAACCCAGGGTGGGCAGGGCCTGGGACGCCCCAGGGCTCCCTCACTCAGGCTCTTGCAGCTTGCAAGCTCTTCACAACGGGGTCTTTGTGCGCCTCCGGCTGCTTCTCAGGGTCACCAGGCAAGCAGCAAGACTGGAGGAATTTTCTTTCTTTTTTTTTTTTTTTTTTTGGTCTTTTTGAGACAGGGTCTCGCTATGCAGTTCAGGCTGGCCTTGAGCTCACTTTTGTAGCCCAGGCTGGTCCCGAACTTGCACTGATCCTCCTGCCTCAGCCTCCCAAGTGCTGGGATTACAGGCATGTGCCACCATGCCCGGCTAAGACTGGAGGAATTTTCTTTTTCTTTCTTTTTTTTTTGTGGCACTGGGGATTGAATTCCCTTGCACATGTTAAGCAAGTACTGCAACCCACAGGTGCACGTACAGCCCAGGCTGGAGGAACTGAAACAATAAACTGCCTGCCTGCCGGTGACAAATAAGTGAGAAGCCATCTCATTCATAGAGAAAAAGGTCGCAAGATCTTTTATCTTGATCTTGATAAAAAAAGAGCGCCAGATTGCTGATCAAGATGGCCTAAATTCAGCTGGCAGGGGAGGGAGGGGAGATTAGCGAGACTCTTATCTCAGAAAATAAGCAAGAAAGCCGGAGCTGGAGCTCGTTGCAAAGAGCCTAGGTTCACTGCCAGGTACTGGGGAGAGGAAGATTGGGCAACACGTCTGGCCCATCCTCAAAGTGCAACCGAGCGCCGTGACCCGGTATCCACACGCCTCCCCGTATGCGTCCCACACAGAGACCGGGACGTGAACATCCCAGCAACACCATTCCCGGCAGCGGAAGGGCAGAGAGGGCCTAGGTGGCCGGCAACTGATAGAAGGATACATACGATGCATTTCATCTACACAGCAGAATAGTATACAGCCATAAAAGGACTCGAGGCGGGACGATTTTGGGGCAACTTAATGATTTTTTTTTTTTTTTTAGGTAAGAGTCTACAGGGTGTTCCGTCTCACTACTAGATCGGACTGGTAGTGATCCACCTGCTTACAGCCTCCCAAGAGTGGGAATTGTAGGCATGCACCACCATCCCCAGTCTCAATTGCTGTCTCAGAGCACCCTGGGGGTGGGGCCAGCAGGGCAGACCCAGGGAATGACCACCCAGCAGGCGCACTAATCCGCTGAGCTATGTAGCTGGCCCTACTTGGTGATTTAGTAAGATACTGTTTCCAAAAAAGAACAAAGAAAAGTGGGCTTGGGTTGTAAATTGGCACAAATGCCCTGAGTTCAATGCCCAGCACCGGCCGACACACAAGAAAACACACACAGGCACGCATGCGCACGCACACACAAGAAAAACTAATGCAGTGCAACACAGATGAGAATAATTATGCTCCGTGAAGGAAATCCTTTCCAAGAGGCCACACGTTATAAGATTACGTTTATATAAAGGGTTCGAGGCTCTTGTTTTCTGTCCTGGGGACTCCCTGGTCCCTGGGGCAAAACTTGCAGCATCTGCAGCTTGGAGGAGGAGCCGTTGGTCAGGCAGGTGGGTGTTTCCCAAAGCCTCCGTCGCTGCGGAGGCAGACAGGTCATGGCAGGAGGGCCAGGTGGCCAGCAAACAAGAGTGTGGGGACCTACCCCAGCACCCCGACTCCTCACTGAAAAACTCCGATGAGCTTTGTGAAAGCCCAAGGACTTCACGGAAAACACGGTGAGACGGCAAAAGCCAGAGCTCAGGGCGGGAACAGGAAAAGGCAGACGCAGAAAACTGAGGAACCTGAGAAAGAGAGTGGAGCGGCTCCCGCCGAAAGAGCCGCTGGGCAATGGGGGGAACAGTGCGGTCACCATCAACACGGCTGTGGGACACAGGGCAGACTGGGCCACTCCTTAACCCTGGAGCGAAGTGCTCGGAGGGACACTGTGGTGGGAGAGTGTCACAGGTCGGGCCCAGGACACGGCTCAGGTCAGTGACTGACATTTATCATAGAGCCACAATTCAAAGCCGCCAGAGAGACCTCTGCTGCTCCCAGAGTGCTGACCTCGGTTTTGTTTATTAAATTGGTCCCATGACCTGCAGGTCGTTGCCCTGTGGGGCACTGCTTCCAGCAGTTCCCAAGGAGGTAACAACCCTGCTTCTTTCTTCTTTCATGTGGTGCTGGGGTGAAACCCAGGGCCTTCCCGGATCTTGCTAAACTACCCAGCCTGAACTAAAACTTGTGGTCCTCCTGCCTCAGCCTCCTGGAATGCTAGGCAGGCAGGCAGGCAGGCAGGCAGTATGGCACCTGGTCCTCACGGGGATGCGGTCTGAGGCTTGGAGGAGGGACATCAGGGCATAGCTGTACCTGTAGTGGGGGGCCATGTTGCTGTGCTTGCCCCAGGGCCAGCCCCACCCCTGCCCCCATGGGACTTGGGACCCTGAGCCCAGCTTGTCCTCTGGCTGTGACTTCACCAGGGACTGAAAGCCAAACCTTCACTAAACTTGAAAATCAACTCAGCTGCTGAGGAAAACAAATACACGGCGTCCCATTTTCCTCTGAGACCCACCTGCTGTGCTCTTGAGCTGGGGTCAGGTTGAGCTTGGGCACCTGTAGGACATGGGCCTTCCTCTTGTTTTGGTTGTGCTGGCAGCTGGACCCGGGCCCTTCACTGGGGGCTGCATCCCCCGCCCTTCGGATTTGCAGGCAGGCTCTCACCAAATCACTTAGTTGCCCAGGCTGGGCTCGAACTTGTGATTCTCTTGCCTCAGCCTCCTGAGTGCAGGGAAGATAGGCGTGCACCACTATGCTGGCAGGACTTGCTGGGTTCGACTCTCCTTAAAGGTGTCTCGGCCTTGTTGGAGCCTGCCTGGTGACACGTCCCTCCCCAGTCTCTGCATCCCACGGACCTGCTCACCACATCCCCAGGTCCTACCTCCTAAACTTGCTCAGGGGCATAAGTGTCTGCCTGGCAAGTCCAAGGTCCTGAGTTTGATTCCCGGTTCCAGAAGAAGGAAGAAGAGGAAGAAGAAGAAAAAGGAGGAGGAGGAGGAGGAGAAGGAGGAGGAGGAGGAGAAGGAGAAGGAGAAGAAGAAGAAGAAGCTCATTTGAAAAGTCTTGGGCCAGGGATATAGCTCAGCAGCATAAGTGCCCGCATGGCAAGTACCAGGCTGAGAATTCCATCCCCAGTGCAGGAAAAAGAAAAAAAAAAAAAAATCTCTCAGCAGGCCAGGGGGATAGCTCAGTAGAATAAGTGATTGCCTGGCAAGCACAAGGGACTGAGTTCAATCCCCAGTACACCAAATAAATAAATAAATAAATAAATTCTCTCAGCTGGAGTCGGTGAGATAGCTCGGTGGACTAAGTACCTACTTAAGCAAGCTCAGGGACCAGGGCTTGATCCCTGGCATTACATGCTAAGCTGGCCCTGCCTTTGGGTGTGCTGTGGCAGCCACCAAGACGGCGCGGTAGCGCATGCCTGTAACCCCAGCTCCGGGGAGGCTGAATACAGGAGAGTCACTGAGTCCCAGCTGGGTGGTGAGGTCCTGTACCAGTACAAAAAAATCTCTCAGCTAAAAGATAAACCCTGCAGGGCCTAGCAGCACCTGTTGTCATCCCACACTCTGGGAGGCTGAAGCAGGAGGATGCAAGTTCAGGCCTGGCCCGGGCCACTTAGCAGCTTAACTTCATGTAGATACAGGCTGCCTTAGTTTCTACGGCTGCTGTAATCAATATGACAACCTCAGCGGCTTAAGATGCCATGTAGTTCCCTCGTGGCCCTAGATGTCAGAAGTTTGAAATAAGTTTGCACTGGAGACTTTGTGCTTGCTAGGCAGGCGCTTAAGCCACTGACCTACCTCCCCAGCCCACTGAAAGAATTTTTATCAGCCTACAAGCAAGACGCTGGCAAGCCGGGCGTGGTGGCGCACGCCTGTAATCCCAGCACTTGGGAGGCTGAGGCAGGAGGATTCGGTGCGAGTTCGAAACCAGCCTGTGCTATAAAAGTGAGCTCAAGGCCAGCCTGAACTGTATAGCCAGACTATCTCCAAAAGACAGCAAACAAACAAACAAACAAACAAACAAACAAAAAACGCTGGCAAGCCTAGCCCATCCTGGAGGCTTGGGGGAACCCTGCCTCTTGCCCTTCCAGCTTCTAGAGGTGCTGGCTCCCTCAGCTCATGGCTCATGGCCGACAGCACTGTGCCTGCCAGTCCTGACACTGACCCTCCTGCTGCTCTGCTAGAGACCGCTGTGGCCAGGCACAGGGGTGCACACCTGTCATCCCAGTATGTGGGAGGCTGAGGCAGGGGAATCACAAATTCTTGGCCGGCCTGGGCTACATCATGAGTCGGAGGGCAGCCTGAACTAGCCGGTCCTGTCTCAAAATAAAACCAAGCAGCTCCAGATCCCCGATGACCGAGGGATGAGGCTGTGGATGTCTGCAGCAGTTTGAGGTCCCAGTGCAGCTCTGGAGCAGCCAGGGGCGATGTGCGGGGGAGGAGCCGGCTGCATACCAGAAACTGTTAAAGATGTCAGAAATCCAAATCGCTATTTTGTGTCATTGTTACAGGTCCCATAATGCTACTGTCGTTCTCTGCCCTCAGCCCACCCCCCCACCTGCCCCCAGCCATGTAACAACCTAAAGCCTAGTCCAGCTCCTAGGCCGTGTGAACACAGGCAGGGGGCAGACCAGGTCGTCCCTGGTGGCACCCAGCTATGGGGTCGCGCGCCAATGGCTCCACTTGATTCTGAGGACCCCAAAGCTACGGACACTGCCCAGTGACCTCTCCTTTGCTGCCCCCACTGGTCCTCCTGGCCAGATCTGTCCCCTTGCTCTGCCGGGATCCCCGCTTCTGTGCCTGGCAGTGCCCGTCCCATCCCATGGGCTAGGCCCCTGTGCCCCGGGGCTGTTTCTTACTCAGGGCCGCCATGTCCTCAAGAGCAGGGCCCCAGACCCAAGTTATCTGTTTCTGGGCCTTTTGCCCCTGGACAGCCTGTGCTCAGAGAGGAGACCGGGACCTGGAGGGACAGTGAGAACAACTCTGGTCTCTATCTGAGGCTCAAAAGCACGCTTGTGACCCAAGACCAAGGCGGAAGTGATTTCCCTCTTCCAGTGAAGGTCTCTAAAACTATGGGGGCCGGTGGGATAGCTCACTGATCTTTAGGCAAGCTTAGGGAGTTGCTGGGGACCACGGTTCCATCCTGGCACCGCATGCTGTGCCAGGCCCGCCCTCAGGACAGGCTGAGCTGGCCAAAATCAATCAATCAATCAATCAATCAATCAATCAATCAATCAAACTAAGCAGATCTGGGTTCTGATCACTGCTGTCCCTCTAGGCCTAAACACCAAAGTCACTTCCCACTTCCCTTGGCTCTGGACCAACAAGGCCTTGTGTGAGCAGACCCTGCCAGGCCCACAAGGTCCTCCCTCTGTGGCCCAGGTCTCCTCCACAGCCGGCCCCTCCCCGCACTGCCCCAGTCTGCTGGGTTCTGCCTGCCTTGGGACCTTTGCACTTCATCGTTGGGTTTTCGTCAAGCCGGGACAGAATCCAGGGTCTTGTTAAAAAAAAAAAAAAAATGTTACGTAAAAGACTTGGGCACAGGACGTGAGGCTTTTGGAAGGTGCCAGACCACAGGGACTCTAACATCGCCCGCTGTTAGAGGCAGGGCCTGGCTGGGGGAAGCGGGTTCCCAGGGGTGTAACTGGTCCCCTTTTCTGGCTGCTGTGAGTCAAGCAGTTTTCCTCTGCTGCATATTTCTGACCTTGGGCGGAAATTTCTACAACTCTGATCCCAGATGAAACTGCCCTCCCCTGCACTGTGTATATCAGGCACTCGTGCCCCACCCCCCCAACCCAGACAGAAGCACTGGGTCTTACTATGTGGCCCAGGCTGACTGTTTGTTTTTTCTTTTTGTATTTAGTACAGCGTCTACAGGGTCTCACCACACAGCGGTCTTCCCGTTTTCAGCCTCCCAAGTGCTGGGTTTACGGGCGGGGGCCGCCTCGAGCCCAGCGGGTGGGGCTGTTACAGTACACTGGGGATCCAACCCTGGCCGCTGAGCTCTGCCTAAGCAGGTGCTTTAGTCCGCTGAGCTACCTGGCTGGCCCTGCCCAGGCTGACTTTGAACTTGCCACCATCCTTCTGCCTCAAGCCCCCAAGCAGCTGGGTCGCTGCTATACTTGGCTGTCCGATCTGCCCGAAATGGTCTCTTCCCAGGAGCCTCAGCACCACGCTGGTGGCGTGGCAAGCCCTCCCTGGCCACCCCCAAAAGCATCACATCAAGATTTCCCGTCACAAGGGGCTGGGGAGATAGCTCCGTGGCACAAGTGCCTGCCTGGCAAGTGCAAGGTCGTGAGTTTGAACCCTGGTCCCGCAAAAAAAAAAAAAAAAAAAAAAGATTTCCCGTCACATGCTCTTCGGGTGCAGGCACAGTCTCCAGAGGTGAAAGTCGCCTGTGTCCCTTTTGATTAGTAGTGGCAAGGATAAGTGCAGGCCGGGATGCAGCTCAGCAGCTCAGCTTGGCCCACGTGTGCAGGGCTCCAGTTCCATCCTCAGCCCCACAGAAAATAGAGATGGAGAGGGGGAGAGAAAGGAAAGCATAATAAGCACTTTTTTTTTTTTTGGTCAGGCTCTGTTCCAGAGTTTCTAAAAGTAGGTTATTTTCTTTAGTTTTCACAGTGCCCTCAGGAAGCAGCATGATCACCCCCACTCGATGAAGCAGAGGTGGAAGCTCGGAGACATTAGAAACTCACCCGGGCTGCCCACCTCAGAGCTGCCCCTCCAGACCTGTCCCCATGGAGCCACGCCCCAGGCATTGTGGGGGGTCAGAAGGTACTGCTGGCCAGGTACGATGGTACGTGCCTCAAGTCCAAGCTGTTCAGGAGGCTGAGGGGGGAGGACTGCAAATCTGAGTTCAGCCCAGGCAACTTTATGAGACCCCGTCTCAAAATAAAAAATAAGGGCTGGCGAGATGGCTCAGTGGTCTAAAGCCCCTGCTTAGGAAACCTTAGGCAACTGCAGGGACCTCGGTTTGATCCCCAGCACGACATGCTGTGCCAGCCCCACTCCCAGGGCAGGCTGAGTGGGCCATAACATAAATAAATATAAAAAATAAAGAGCAGGGCTGGAGATGCAGCTTTATGCAAAGCCCTAGGTTCAATCCTTAGTACTAAATAAACAGTATTGATGACCTAAAAGAAACACCATCCCTTAGCAACTAATTAGTGCTCTAGGAGCCTAGATCTTTTTAAAAAATATTTTATGTATTTGGTACAGGGTCTCACTATGCAGCCTGGGCTCACAGAGATCCTCCTGTCTCAGTCCCTTCAGCTCCAGGGATTACAGGTGTGCACCACTACACCCAGTTCTGGGGCTGGCACAGCATGCCTGGGGTTCTAGGGTGGCATGGGATACCAGGGATCAAACTCAGGACCTTGTACTTGCCGGGGAGGTACTTAGACTGTTGAGCTATCTCTGCAGCCCTAGCCTAGATTTTTTGTTTTAATTTTTCTTTTCTATATTTAGGACAGGATCTACAGGGTCTCACTATGTAGACTGGACTCATAGTGATTCTCCTGTTTTCTGCCTCTCAAAGTGCTGGGATTACAGGCACGCAACCGGGCTGCGAGGATATGCTGGGATTGAACCTGGCAGCTACACTGTGCCTAAGCAGGTGCTTTAGTCCGCTGAGTTATCAGGCTGGCCTATTTTGTTTATTTGATAATTGCATTTATTTATTTATTTATTTATTTATTTATTTATTTATTTATATTTTCTTTATGGCTGGCTCAGCCTGCCCTGGGGGTGGGGCTGGCACAGCATATGGTACAGGGGATTAAACCATGGTCCCTGTGGTTGCCTAAGCTTGCCTAAGCAGACGCTTTAGACTGCTGAGCCATCTTGCCAGCCTGTTTTGTTTTGTTTGAGAGACAGGGTTTCACTATGTGGTTTAGGGTGGCCCTGAACTCATAGAGATCCTCCTGCCTCAGCTTCCTGACTGATGAGATTAGAGATGTGCCCCACTATGCTAAACTGGCCTATTAACTATGACAGATGTTATTTTACTTTATTTTTTTGGTACTGGGGATCGAACTCTGGACCTTGTGCTCACCAGACAGGTGCTTATGCCACTGAGCTATCTCCAGCCCAGTGTTTTGTCTTTTATTTTGACAGAATCGGGGAACTGAACTCAAGCCCCTGTGCTTGCCAGGCAAGTTCTTATTCTACTGAGCTATCTCTCCAGCCCCCTCCAATTATCACAAACATAGTGGTGCACACCTGCAATCCCAGCACTTGAGTGGCTGAGGCAGGAGGATCAGTGTGAGTTCGAGACCAGCCTGGGCTACAAAAGTGAGCTCAAGGCCAGTCTGAACTGCATAGCGAGACCCTGTCTCAAAAAGACAAAAAAAAAAAAAAACACCAAAAAAATAAAGCTGTTACTGATCCAGGAAACCAGGCGTGGAGAGTAGTGGTAATTACTATCTTTGCCATATTCCTATAAATCTTACACCACTCTAAAAAATAAAACCCATGAAACAGAACACTGATGAGTGAGCCAGGAGTGGTGACACGAGGTTCTCAGGAGGCCGACATGGGAGGATCACAGATTCAAGCTAGCCTGGGTAACACAGTGAGACTCTCTCTCAAAATAAAAAATAAAGAAAAGGGCTGGGTGACTTAGCTCAATGCCGGGTACCACCAAAACCAGAAGGGCTGTGGATGAAGGTCTTTGTTTTGTCATTTTGTTTTGCTTTCTTTTCTTTGAGATGAGTTCTCAGTGTGTTGCTCAGGCTCATCTTTTTGAGACTGTCACTATGTAGCCCAGGCTGGCCTTGAACTTGCATGGATCTTCCTGCTTTAGCCTCCTGTGTGCTGGGATTACAGATGAGTGCTCCCCAGTGACCAGGCTGGCCTTGAACTCCCGGCTCATGCCTCAGCCTCCCAAGTAGTTAGCACCATAGATGTGCGCCACTGGGAACCACCCAGAATTCTGTCTTATTCTTTCTGGTACTGGGCATTGAATGCAGAGTTTTGCACCTACCTGTGCCCTAAGTTCTTTTTTTTTGGCAGGACCAGGGTTCGAACTCACAACCTTGCACTTGCCAGCAGGCACTTGTGCCACAGAGCTATCTTTCCTGCCCCTGCCCTAAGTTCTTGTTAATTTTTTTTTACAGGGATGGTGCAGCCTGTGGTGTAAGGCATGGAGCCCTGGTCCCCACACCACTCGCCTAAGCAGACACTTAGTCCGCTGAGTTGTCTCACTGGCCCATAGTTCTATTTCTTTTTCTTTTTTGTCTTTTTTTTTTTTTTAAATGAGCAGAACATATTTATTGAGGGGAAAAAAAGCTCCTGTCCAAGAGAGGGGCAGGAGGGGTTCCTGAGTGGGTGAGTGGGTGTCCTCCCTTTTTTTGTCTTTATGAGACAGAACTATGCAGTTCAGGGAACCACCAGGTCACCTAAGGAGGGGTGGACCGGCCCAGGTCAGAAATGGAGTGGAGCAGGTCAAAGAGACAAAATAAACAAACAAACAGAAAAAAAAAAACAACCCACTTCAGTTCTTCGGCCATATGTCAAGAGCCTGAAAGCTCTGGAGCCAGAGGCTAACGACCGGGACTGTGCTGCTGCAGGACACGCCCATCACCTCAAAAACTTATCTTGGACAGCACTCAATGACAAAAAACGCAGTTTTTTTTGTTTGGTGTTCTCAAGTCCTTGGGGTCCTTCTTCAAATGCCATCTTCTCAACTTTCCTGGCCATTTCCTTTCAAATTTACTTTTGTGGGGCAGGGGAGATAGCTCAGTAGAATAAGTGCTTGCCTGGCAAGTGCAAGGACCTGAGTTCGATCCCCAATACCAAACAAACAAAACACAAAAACAACCCCCAAACCTTCAAAAAACTAATCAAAACCAAGCCAAATATTAAAATTAATATCATCTGCTTCTTTTTCCCTTTTTATTTTATTTTACTTTTTTGGGGGGGGATACTGGGGACTGAACTTAGGACCTTAATACGGGTCAGGCAGGCACTGTACCACTGAATTATATCCCTGGCCCTCTTTACCCTTTTAAATACAAATAATAATTTAATTTCTGTGTGTGTTGCTGCAGGTAAATTTTTTTTCTTTTCTTTTCTCTTTTTGAGACATGGTCTTGCTATGCAGTTCAGGCTGGCCTTAGCTCACCTTTTTTTTTTTTAAGCTCACTTTTTTTATAGCCTAGGTTAGTCTCGAACTCACACCAATCCTCCTGCCTCAGCCCCCCAAGTGCTGGGATTACAGGCATGTGTTACCACGCCCGGCTAATGCAGGTCAAACTTAACCAGGGCCTGGTGGATGTCAGGCAAAGCTCTGTATGAGTCACACCCTTAGCTTATAATTTAATAAATTTAAATTATATACGTAGTTTACCAATTTGTGGCTTGATTAAATTTCTACTGCACTTCACTGATATATATATATTTTTTATGGTTGTCTCAGCCTGCCCTGGGGTTGGGGCCGGTGCAGCATGTGGTGGTGCCCGGGATTGAACTGCAGCCTCTGCGGTTGCCTAAGCTTTCCTAAGCAGGTGCTTTAGACCACTGAGCCATCTCGCTGGCCGTGCTGATTTAGACTGTAAATTATCCAAGGTGTGGAGGTGCACACGTGTAAGCCCCTATACAACACAGAGAAAGTTGAGGTGGGATTGGTGCTACTTTGAGCTCAGTCTCAGCTACTGGTGCTATAATGAGTTCAAGAACAGCCTGAGATATATGAAGTGAGACTCCATCTCAGACACACACACACAGAGGTCAGTTACTAAATACTGCCAAACCACACTTGTAGCTTGCATGTGTTTCTCCTGCACAGTCCCGCCTATAATATCAGCCCAAAACGGATCTTACTTTTTAGTCTATTCTGGTTCATGACCCAAACAATAACTGCACATAGTAGGAGTTCAAAAAAAATTTTAATGAATGAATGAATGAATGGGAGGCTAGGCTTCTGGGAACTCACTTGGCTTAATGGCTAGCACACATGGAGCTCTGATTACGTGTGATGCCAGCCTCCTCACCGAGCTACTTAAGGAAACTGAGGCTTTGTGAGGTGCCATCAGCCCGCGCCCAACCGCCTTTCGGGCGGAAATGTCGGGGCCAGGATTCGAACCTAAGTCTTGTTCCCACATCGTTGGCGCGCTGACCGCTCCTACCTTGCTAGGCGGCAGCGGCGGTGAGATGGACAAATGCGGGGCACACGACATGCATTGGAAAAGGAGCACCTCTCCTGGGCTGCTGCCTCCAATCCGCCGCCGTGGGCCTGGCCCCGGCTCGCCTCCTTCGCGGCCATAGCTGGCCACCCGCGTCTTGGCTGGCCGCCGAGCCCTTCACAGGCGGCGCCGAACGGAAGTCCCGCCTCCTCCGCGCGCCCCAGGTGCAGCGACAGCCACGTCGACCAATGAACAGCACGCCGTGGCGGATACTGACCAATGGGCGCGCGCGCCTGGGGGGCGTGTCCGGGCCGCGGGCCGGAGCGGGTCGTGCGCGCTGAGGAGGAGCCGCCGCCGCCGCCGCCGCCGTCGCCGTCGCTGCCGCCGCCGCCGCCGCCACTACAGAGGCCGAGCGGAGCCGTTAGCGCCGCGCCGCAGCCGCCCGCCCGCCCCGGAGCAGCCCCGGGCCCACCCGCCCGCTTCCAGGTGAGGTGAAAAGTCCGCGGTGGCGCCCGACGGGGTAGGCCGCGGCAGGCCTGAGCTCGCCTGACCGGGCCGCGGGCCTACCCCGGCTGAGGCCCAGGCCGCATCAGGCCGGGAGGGGACGCGCGCGGGCTGCGGCGGGCCCGCGGAGGCCAGGCAGCGTGGGGGCCCGACAGTGAGGGGCCGGAGCTAGGCCCCGGGCCGGATTCTTCAGGCGCCGCGAGGGCTCGACGGGGGGGACTCGGCTTGGGCACGCGCCTAGGGGCCGGGCTGCGCGGCGCCGGCCCGGGCAGCCTCAGAAGCCCGGGATCCGGGGGCGGAAGAGTGAGCCTGAGTGGGCGAGTGGAGCTAGCGCCCCGTCGCCCAGAGGTCACGGCCTACGGGCTCGCTCCCCGGGAAACCTCACAGATTCTTTTGTGGTCGTTGTCAGGGCACCGCGGCCGATCCGAGGTCCCTGTAGGAGTGTGCAAAGCCTTCAATACGTGGGAGAATTCTAGAAAAAAAAATACATATATATTTTTATATATATATGTATTTTTTTTTTTTTTTTTTTTGGTCGCCATCTCTAACAAAGCTGTTAGTGGGGCGTGGGACGTTAGGGTTTGTAAAATGTGTGTGCATGTTGCAAACATAAACTGCACGCAACGGAACAATGGGGGATGGATGGTGTTCCTTTTCCGGTGTCTTCTGCTGGGCTTATTAAATTGAGGCTCTGATACATACTCTGTACAGGACAGGTGGAGGAGAACTTTTGCAAGGGGCTGCCCCTGGAAGGACACAACCCCGGCACGCACCCCCCCTCCCCCCACCACTTCTCCAAAGTGTTTATGTGGGATCTTTCTGGCCAGTGCTCCAGAAAGGGGGCGGTGGGGTGTGCCAGTTGGAGAAGCGTTTCTCAATCTGGTATTATTGACCTTTGTGGGGGGTGGGTCCACATAATTCTTGGTTAGGACCCTGCCCTGTGCATTGTAGGAAGTTAGGTAGCTCTACCATGCCAATAGCCTCCCTGCCCCAACGCCTGTTATGAAGGTCAAAAATATCCCCAGACATTGCCAGATATCCCCTGGGGGCCTTGTGCCTCTTCTTCCTCTGTTTTTCTGTCTCTTTCTCTCTGTGTACATCCACTGCTACCAAGCTGAATGATCTTCCACTAAACGTGTTTTTAGCCTCTTGTCTGCAAACCCTTGTAGATTTCCCAAGACCTTGAATGAGCTCAGTTTTGTTGAGCCTTAGTTGTTCTATCTGTAAAACAGGAAAGTGGAAGATATTGTGTAGATTTAAAGGTTATTACAGCTCATAGGCTGTTCGTGATAGGCACTAAGTACACAATGTTACAAAGAAAACACCAGCATTTATCGGCAGGCAGCGTGCTGTGTGCTTGATACTTTTTCACAGAAATTGGTCTCTAGCCCTTGAGGTAGGTGCTTTATAACTTCCATTTTAGAGATGGAGAAACTGAGGTGTGGATGGGTCACTTGGCATTGTGTTTTAAAGTAGCTAAGGCAAGATTTAAACTCAGACTCTGAGATTCAAAGCCTTTACTTTGAACCACTGAGGACACCCAGAGAGGTGGTGTTTCAGGGAGTCCATTCAGTTGCCATTGAGCACCTGTGTGCAGAACTGCTGGGGTGGAGTGTGGTAGCACATTCCTGTAATCCCAGCACTCAGAAGATCAACATGAGATCAAGGCCAGCTTGAACTATATGGAGAGACTTGTCTCAAAAAATCAAAGTAGCAACAAGAAAAACCTGTGCTGGGGTCTGTTTTAAAATTCTACAGCTTCGGGGCCGGCGAGATGGTTCAGTGGTCTAAAGCGCCTGCTTAGGAGGGCTCAGGCAACTGCGGGGACTGCAGTTCGATCCCCGGCACCACATGCTGCGCCAGCGCCACCACCAGGGCAGGCTGAGCCAGCCACAAAATGAATAAATAAACACAACAAGCAAACAAATAAATAAATAAAATTAAAAAAAAAAGAAAAAAAATTCTAAAAATAAATAAATAAATAAATAAAATTCTACAGCTTCAGCGTTTACAAAGAGGCTGAGATAGATGAGCATCTCCAGATGTGGCCAGAAATATTTCTCTAGAAGCACTGACTTGAAGAGACAGAACTTCAGTTGGGATCTGTTAGACCTGAGGTCCTGCTGTCTTCCTGATGCTTCTTAGTTGCCTCTTGCTGCTTCCCATCTCCCTCATTTTTCCACACTTGAGCAAAAGTTGTTTTTTGTAGTGCAAGTCTAGTTGTTTCCCTCCTGATTAAAAAGTCTTTGGGCAGAAAAAAAGGCAAGTTTTGCTGACCTATTTAAGTGACTTGAAAGTTTAAATCCAGAGCCCTAAGGTTGGGACACCAGTTCTTTCCTTCTCTAACCCTTCCTTCCTTTCTAACCTCATCTGTACAGCGATCGGGGCTCTCTTCCACCTGGAGTCCTCCTCCTTCTGCTGAAAGGCCCAGCTTGGAGTTCACTCCAGCACTCGGTGCCTCCTCCAGCTGCCACTGTTCCTCCACCCCCACTGGAGTCAACTGTTCCTGGTTTGTGTTCCCATCCCATTCAATTTATTGAATCAAATTAAATGCTGAACGGCTCGGGAGGTGTACTGTTAGCTTGACAGCCCTAGGTGGCAGTAGTGGCTTGGAGAGGCGACCTGAGGCCTCGTGTCTGGGAAAGCCCTGGAGGAGAGAAGTGCGCCTGGCCTCCCTCCCTCGCACTCTCCAGCCTCTGTGCTGTGACCCAGCTCTGCACTAGGCTCTGGGGAGGCATGGTGTCTGGGGTGGGCGTCGTCGTCATCGGTCGTTTCAGCCCCTCTGCTGAGGGCTGCCATCGTTATGCACTGGCTGCTGTAGAAGCACAATAGAGGGAACTTACCCAAGCCTGGGTGGGCTCAGGAGGTCCTCAAGTGCTTCCTGGAGGAAATGAGGCTGGAGGGCTAGGAGGAGGTAGGCAGGTAACATTGGGGTAGGACTTTGCTGAATGCAGGAGTTGGCAGGGGCAGAGACGTGGGGGGGGGGCCCTCAGTGGTGTTTGCTCCTGAAGTGAGTCGTGGCAGTACTTGTAGGTCTGTGGTGGAGGGCTTGGCAAAAGGGTGGTCTCAGGATTGAGGGCATCCAGTGTGCACAAGAGGAACCAAGGCAGGAGGTGGCTGAGGGCCAGAAAACCTGTCAGGAGAGATAGCTGGATTCCTCCAGTCAGAAACTGCAAGCGTGCCCAGGGCTGTGCTGGCAGGGACAGAAAGGAGACTCGAGACACAGAAAGTTAGCTGTAGGGAGTGAGCGAGAAGGGGCAGCAGC
>PVKN010005731.1:9676-30163 GCA_004027915.1 Capromys pilorides | reverse complement strand
TTATGAAAATATCACATCTTTTTCAACCATTCTTCAGATGATGGGCATTTTGGTTGTTTTCAATATTTGGCTATCACAAATTGTGCTGCTATGAATATAGGTGCACAGATACCACTATGATATGATGTTTTCAGTTCTTCTGGGAAAATTCCCAGTAGGGGGATAGCTGGATTGAAGGGGATTTCCAATTCTAGTTGTTTAAGGAGTTCCACACTGCTTTCCATAATGGTTGCACCAGTCTGCATTCCCACCAGCAGTGGAGAAGAGTTCCTTTCTCCCCACAGCCTCTCCAACATTTGTTGTTGGTTGATTTCTTTTTGGTAGCCATTCTTTCTGGGGTGAGATGGTATCTAAGTGTTGTTTTGATTTGCATTTCATAAATGGCTAGCGATGTGGAGCATTTCTTCCTATATTATCCCAGCATTCTTGCCACCTTTTTTCTTTTTTTGTATTTTAGGGAAGGGTCTCCAGGGCACTCAAGGTCTCACTATTAGATCGGACTCGTAGTGATCCACCTGTTTACAGCCTCCCAAGAGCTGGGATTACAGGCAAGCACCACCACACCCAGTCTCAGTTGCTGTCTCAGTGTGCCCCAGGGGCAGGGCCAGCACAGCAGGCCTGGGGATGGAAGAACTCCCAGGCCGCTGTGCCTGCTTGCAGGTGCTTTAATCCTCTGACCTATTTGGCTGACCCTCTCTTGCCACCTTCTGAAGCAGTCCTGGAAGTCCTCTTTGGGGAGTGGCTTTGCATGGCTACTTGGACATCCTGAGCTGATTCTCAACCCTGATGGTACGTCTCCATCCCCTTATTCTCAGCCTGACACTGTGTGACTTCTGGCTCCTCCTCAAAGTCAGACTGACCTGCAGAGGTCAACGTTTTGAATCAACTCAAGACACAGAGGCGGCCACAAAGGCCCACCTAACTGTACTCGTGAAAACGAGGACTTTCAGAGCCGCTACAGAAAGACGCAAGAAGGTTGGGCTAAGTGTATGTGAAGCAAGAAGAGCATTTCAGTTATTTATTTCCTCTAGGGTCTCACTATGCAGCTCAGACTCATAGTGATCCTCCTGTCTCAGCCTCCCCAGTGCTAGGATTACAGGCGTGCATCACCACACCTGGTTTTGGTGGACAGCACTGCATGTAGTACCAGGGATTGAACCTGGGTCCTTACGCTTGCCAGGCAGGTGCTTAGACCGCCAAACTATCTCCCTTGCCCAGGGCCCTACCACCAGGGCAGGCTGAGCCAGCCATTAAATAAATAAATAAATAAATAAATAAATAAATAAATAAATATCTCCCTTGCCCCAGAATTGTAGCTTGAGGGGATTCGTGGCAATGTGTCTTTTACTGAGATTTTTTTTTTCTTTTTCTTTTTTTTACTGTGATATTTTTGTGTTTCAGGATCAGGGTTCGAACTTACAACCTTATACTTGCCAAGCACGCACTTGTGCCACGGAGCTATCTCCCTGGCCCCTATGTTATTTATTTATTTATTTATTTTTGGTATTATGGCTGGCTCAGCCTGCCCTGGGGGTGGGACTGGCACAGCATGTGGTGCTGGGGATCGAACCACAGTCCCTGTGGTTGCCCAAGCTTTCCTAAGCAAGGGCTTCAGACCACTGAACCATTTTGCCGGCCCTGTTAAAAATTTAAATATTCACCATATTGTTTTATCCCACCTCATGAAGTCAGTGCCTGTTTCTGCATGTCTGAGTCTGTAGTCAACTAACTGTGGGTCCAGAATATTCTAGAAAAATGAAACCACATCTGTACTGAACAGATGTGCTGAACATTTGAACCTGTGCTGGTGTTTTCCTTGTCACTGGTACCTGAGCAATGCAGGATGACAACAAAGCACTGACTTTGGTTTAAAGGCCACAGGGAGGGGTCCATGGGGACAATCGCTACACTATTTCACAGGAGGGACTTGAACGTCCGTCCCTGGGTTCTGGGCTTCTGCGTGCAGCCCCCCTGGTGCAGAGATGCCTGCTCCCATTTTACAGAAGAGCACAGTGGATGCCAGAGAGCTCACGGCACTCCTGTGGTCACACACAGCAGGGCAGGCTGGGAGTTGATCTGACACTGACCCCAGAGCCCTTTCGCTGAAGAGGAGCCAGAGCCTGACTGTCACCTCGTTCTGAGGGGCAGTGCGGCTGCCATAGCAGGCTCAGCAGTAGTCCAGCCGCCTGCCTGCCACTGTCCCTAGTACCCCTCCAAGCCAGAGGGAGCAGCATCCCTCAGGGTCCCTTGGTCTCCCTCAAGTCAGTCTGGGTTGGAAAGTTCCTTGCCCCAGGGTGGCGGTGCCAATCAGAGGCCCAGGTGGGAGAACACCGTGAGCCTAGAGGTTCAGGCCCACCCAGGCAGCACAGTGAGGTCTGACGGGCTCTGAGCACCCACCGCTGGCCCTGCTCCTCTCTGGGCAGTGACCACCAGCAGAGTGGGTCCTGGGCTGAGTCCCCGAGGGCGTGAAATCTGGGACAGCTGACGCAGCCCAGAGATGTGGCAAACTCAAACGAAGAGCAGAGCGAGGCCATCCTTGCCCACCACAAGCGAGGCCTGCAGTGGTTTGGGGGAGAGAGCAGCTAGGTATACAAGGCGCTCTCCTTGGCAGCGAGCGATGCAGGAAGAAAAAACTGATCTGGGGTGGATGACCTGCAATAGGGAACCTCCAAGTGATGCAGGGAAAACTGATCCCCAACCTGAAAAGGACCTGGGACGAGTTCGTGTTCTCTAAAACCGAAGAATGAGTTTCAGGAATAAACGGAGGTAATGAGCAGAATATATTTATTGGGAGAAAGAAAGCTCCTGTCCAAGAGAGGGACAGGAGGGGGTCCGAGTGGAAGTCCCCAGGAAGATGTCTTTTCCAGGGACTTTTATAGTGCAAAACCATGTGGTGGGGCAGGTCTAAGGTGGAAACCATGGAAACTCGCTTAGGTGAGCATGAGGTGAGACAAAACTATGGTCAACCAATGAGGTTACAAGCACCATTGCTCAGGTAGAATTGATTAACGCCAATACCAAAAGGGGAAGGGAGTCCCATAGCAAGCAGGTTTGAATAGGAACAGGGTCTCTTCCTGTTGGGGCTTGGGTTACTGACTCATTTAGGCTCTGTTAAGGTGATTGATACCTATTTAGAATATCAATCCCTGATGAGCGTTCCTAGGGAAGTAGGTGGCTACATTTGTTTCTTCTTTTGTCTTTTTGTCTTGGCCCCCAGCGAGGGTGTTGGCCTGTTGCGAAGCTGTGTAGTCACCTTGTCTTCCATCTTGTCTCCTTGAGGGCCTGGCCCTATCTAACCGCCTATAATATTTTTCTCTTCTTCAGCTGCCTACACCAGGAGGACTTCACTGGCACGGAGGCCACGGACCAAGGCCGCTCCTGCAGCCTCCCTGGAGCTGTGTAGAGCACGGCCAGTGTGTCCCACTCTGATCCTAATTCCCCGCAAAGGCCCTTTCCGGCTGCCCGGCTCCACAGACCAGCAGGTGACAGGGAGGAGAGAGCACACCACAGCTCCAGGGCCGAGGCATGCACTGTGTCCCCCGAGCCCCACTCCTATTTCTAGTTCCTTTCACAGCCTCGAGAGTTATCACCGTGCACACTGAAGAGATCAGGAAACTGAGGTTACTGAGGTTAGGTAACTTAACCAAGGGCGCATATTTAGAAAGCAGTGGAACTTTTCAAAATATGAAATTGGGGAAATGCACATCATTTGTAGAAAAGTTTTCAACAAGGTCTAGGAAGACAAGTTTCCAGTTAACCCTCGCATACCCAGAAAAGTGAATTCTCCGGAAGGCCCTGAATGCCAAGCACTTGATGTACTGATTAACAGAGCTCTGGGTAAACAGCCCAGACCACAGGAAGAAAAAAATGCAGAAATTAGCAACAGCATTCTCTGAATTCACGCCATGCAAAAGGGAGCAAAATACACTTTCCTCCGAGCATCCGGCTGCCTGGGTTCGTGATGTCCCCTCCCCACCCCACCCTCTCCTGGCTCAGCCCCCTCTGCCACCTGCTGAGGAAAGCAGGAGGAGCTGGCAGGAGATAGTAGGCCACCAAGCTGTAGTGTGGCCCTGAGCTGGCCTCTTGTCTGTTCTGGCCCTCAAGTTTCCATCAGTGAACCTGGGGATGGGACACGCAAGACCCTGAGGGCCATCTCAAGGGGCTCCTGGACAGCCCCAGAACCAAGGCCCCTTTGTGGGGCTGCTGAGCCCCCAAGGTCCAGAAGAGGGAAGCAGGATATGGTCTTTAAATCCCCAAGTCCCTGGACCCAGGAGCCTTCCCTGCCCCCCACCTTCCTGGGCTGGGGGACCCCCACGGGCACTGTCAGGGATTTTTGGCCCCTCCCCCACTTGGTCCCTTTAGGATTAAAGTGAGACCAGCTGTCCAGCGAAGAGGAATGATGCTGTGCCACGTGGAGCAAGCCTGGTGCCTGTGCCAGCGTGTGCTCAGTACCCTCCGCTCCCTGGCAAGATGCTCTAAGAGGTGGCTGAGTGATGGTGGAGTGCCCATACATGTGGCCAGGTCCGGGGCAGCGCCCGACATCCTACTGTGTGACAGGCCCGTGAGCAGGCACTGGGAGGCCTCTGGATGGCCAGGAGGCAGAATCTTTCCTTTCTGTCCTGTCTTCTTTCTGCCCTATTCAGCACCTCAGAAGGCAGGTTGGAGCCAGGCATTGTAGGCGCAACTGTAATCCCAGCACTTGGGAGCCTGAAGAAGGAGGGTCACAAATTTGAGGCCAGCCTGGGCTACATAATAAGTTCAAGACCAGCCTGAACTACATAGTGAAATCCTAACCACCCCTCCAAGAAAAATAAAAAGAGAGCAGATATTTCCAACTATCTGCCAGAGCCAAGAATCCTTCACTCCTCAAGGTCACCCTGGTGGCTCCCCCAATCACTCATCATGACACTGAGCATCCCTTAGCAGCAGCATTAGGAGCTGATCCATCCCGGGACCTGGGAGCCCTCGGCTTCCCCCTACTGTAGCAGCTAAAGTGGGCCCCCTAGGCCAGGTCTTCCCCTGTTGCTATGCAGAAATTAGCAACATCGTCCACAGCATTGTCCTGGAGCAGGACTGGGGCCCTGGGCTGAGGCCTGCGGCAGGTGAGCTCCTCCTGCACTGACCCTGTGGGCCCTGACCTCGCTGTTCTCCGTGCTTGTCCTTGCGGGTGACGTGTGCCAGCCAGGCCCTGCATGCCACACTGCGTCCAGCTGTCTCGCTGCCTCGAGGACGCTTCTGTGCGAGAGCAGCTGTGCGCCTGCCCTGCCTGGGAGCTCAGGACGGCCCGGCTTACAAGGCAGATTTTGCGCTGAGGCAGCAGCAGGGCTTGGGCAGGTGTTCGGGCAGACTGGGGAGATGAGCCAGCAGCAATGTCTTCCACACCTGTCCCGAGGTCAGGACACCGCAGCACTCAGCAGGGTCCCCAGGCCGAAAGCTTCTGCATCTACAAGACCCGGGCCACTGCTCAAGGCTGAGGGCAACTTGCAGCCAGGTCGGAGACTGGAGGGACCAAAATCCGCACAGGCGACTTGCCAGTTTCTGAAGTAGCTCTGGAAGCCCTCTTTCCTGGGTGTCTTTAGTTGTCTTGTCCTACACACAACTCAAGCTCTGATGAACTGAATCAATTCAAATCATTTACCTTTCATGGTCATTCTGACCTTGGAGAGAGAGCCACAGGTCAGATGGTGCCAGACGTGTGGGTGAGGTGGACAGGGGTGCCCTGCCTTTCGGCTGGCTGGGTCCAGCCACAGCCCTCACTGGATTTTTTGGCCACACCTCATCAAGACACAAAAAAAGATTTTCAGAACTGCTTCTGAGCGTTTTCCAAGTGAGAGGAGTATTCTGAAAGGATTTGTGTCAATGTGTCTCTTACTATACTAAATTTTATTTCATTTATTTGCGGGGTTCAAACTCACGACTTTGCACTTGCCAGGCAGGCACTTGTGCCACAGAGCTATCTCCCCAGCCCCTAAAATTTTAAACTTAATCATTCACCCTGCTTTGATCACCTCTTGCATGTAGAAATCAATGTTTCTGTCCTGTGTCAGGTCAGCAAAACCCTATTCCTTAGCCTGAGGGTGACCCTGAGGGTCGTGGGTGCAGGGTGGAGGAAGCCAGCCAAGGGCTGGCAGCGAGATAGGGTGAAAAGTGAGGCAGGCGGGGTGGAGGCGATGCCCGGGCCCAAGCACTGGTCTCACAATGGGATGTCAGGGGATGGGGAGATAGCTCAGTGGAATAAGTGCTTGCCTGGCAAGAACAAGGTCCTGAGTTTGATTCCTGGTCCCACCGGGGGAAAAAAAAAAAAGGGGATGTAAGGGGTTCAGAGTGGCTAGACACTCCAGGATTCCAGGAAAGTGCTGCCCCGACCTTACTGGGTTGTGCAAGGTTTTTTGCAAGCTGATGGGCAAGGACTAGCTGAAGGGACAGAGCTGGGAGGCCTGTGGAGCAGCCTGAGATGAGTGAGGGCTGGCCGGGATCGGGGCATCACAGCCTTTTGCCTGAGACCCTGGCACTGCCTGGAGGCCGCCCCTCCTGCCCTGTGCCTTCCTCCTGTGGAAAGAGGAACTGTGTGTGGAATGGGGCTTTCAGCCAGCCCCCAGGGGCCGGCGACTTTGGTCCTTTTGCTCCCTGCCTGGCAGTCACTCAAGCCTTGGAGAAATATTGGCGGCCTTGGCTAACCGAATTAGTCTTTCAGTTTGAGGCAGCACCTCCTTTTGACTCAGATCCGGCTGAGCAAAGAAAGCGCTTTCTGAAACCCCCTCACCCACCCACCCCTCAGGCCCTGTCCTCAAGGCCATTGCCAGCCAGCTCAGCAGTGGTAGCACCCTGGAGCCAAGGGTCCAAGGGTCATTGGGGACCAGGAGGGGCGTGTGCTCATGACGCCAAAACAAGAAAGTGCTGAGAAAGAATTTGCTGTCTCCTAAGGAGCCTGGAGTCCCCTTGATGGGGAAAGTCCAAGGCCCGAGGGACCCCAGTGCACTGCATGAGGTGTCCCCAGTGGGTTCCGTTTCAAGCTGCGCAGGCAACGGGCATGAGGGACATTTTTCAGGACTGAGTGCCCCCCATCTCTGGGGCCCACACCTAACTGGGACCCAAATATGTCAAATCCCTGGGGACATGGGGCTGCCCAGCTGTTATTTTGCAGAATTTTTGTCTTAGCTGCCTGCAGCTCTGCTTGCTCCCCACAACTGACTCACACAGGAGCCGGGGATTTCTGAGCTGTTTCAAAACTTACCCAGAATATCAGGGGTTTCATGCAGCCCTTGTTTATTTTTTAAAAAGCCCCCAAATATGACACACGCATGTTGAAAGAGGGCGGGTGCAGTGGACCGGGCCCTTCTAGGACCCGATGGAATATGCGCTGTGTGCAACCCAGACCTAGCTCTCCTGGGTCCCCACTACGGCCCACTCCAGGCCTCTGCTCTGCCCAGGGCTTCAGTGAGGGCTCTGTGTTTATGGGGTGCTTCCTGTACAGTTCTAAGGTTCTAAGAAAAAGAGTTCATGCAACTGGGGGTGCTGCTCAGGGCAGAGTGATTTCATGGACTGCATGAAATCAGGGGTCCAATCCCCACTGCAGAAAGGAAGGAAGAGCGAGGAAAAACAGTTGAGCTAGGGTCACCCCAACACCATCAGCAAGGATGCTGAGCACTGGAAGTTAGTGGGTTTGGAGCACATGTTCTCTGGAGGGAGAGGGGGGGCATCCCCTCCCCAACTCTCCAGGAGGATCCTTCCCTGCCATGCAACCTCCCAGTCACCAGAGGGATGCTGCTGGGTCCCTAACCTCCCTCTTGTAATGACAAGTGGGTCAAAGTCTCAGGGGGTGGACCTTCGCGCTTTGGAGCTGAGGCCAAGCTGCCCTGTTGTACGTTTTAAATTCTATTTTTTTTTTTTAAGTTTATTTTATTTTCTTAAACCTCTTTCACTTGTTTGTGTTATGGCTGGCTCAGCCTTCCTGGGGGTGGGGGTGGGGGGCGGCGCAGCATGCGGTGCCACAGTACCTGCGGTGGCCTAAACTTCCCGACGCACGAGCTTTAGACCGCTGAGCCATCTCACCAGCCCCCTGTTGTATGTTCTGTGTGTCGGTGCCGAAAGAAACGGTGAGAAGACCGGATGAATTTAGCTCCGAGATCTCACTGAGATTCGTCTCTCTCTCAGCCCCGACCCACAGAAGCATCTTACTTTTATTGAGTATTCAAAGACAGGCTGAGGAATGCGCATAACTACTTTGGTGAATACAGACTACAAATCACCATCCCTTTTACCATATGCCTAATACTAGGTTAACACAAATGCTAATTGAAAAGATTCCAAGCAGGAGACAGCCATTAACATCCCAATCAAGGGAGGAGACAACAGGGAGCCAGAAGGAGAAGCTGGTATCTGCCTCTTTGAATCCCAGCTTTCAGGTATTTCCAAGTGGCAGACCACAGGGTCCCCGGACTTTGTTTGTTGCTCTTCGCTTCTTGAGATGCTAATCTAGGCTTTTGTCTCATCTCTACACTGCCCTGAATGGAGTTGGGGCCCGAGTCCTGCTCTCTGTCTACAGAGGGTCCAGGAGCAGGGGGGACACCAGCCAAGGGGCTGTGAGCCTAGTGCCCAGCCTAGAACAGGAGGAATGCAGCGGGCACCTGGCCTATGGAGTCACCCAGCCATGAACTCCACAGAGACACGGACTGCCCTGTCCTTGACAACCAGGAACGGCTTCTGAGCTCACTGAGAGACCTCAGATAAGGCCCATGTGGAACCTCAGCTTCTTTTCTCTCCTGGAAGAATCGTAGACAGGCATAGCAGCCCTGTCAGCCATACAGTTCCTAACTGGGTAAAGGGGCTCGCTTTGGGTGGTGTCTTAGAGGCCAAGCATCAGTGTTCGGGGCAGACATGGCAGAGGTAGCTACGGGGGGGGGGGAGCGGGGGCACTACAGACACAGAAGAATTACATGTGTGTGAGCCAGCCTTGCATTACTGAGACAAAATTCTAGAGAGCAGCTTAAAAGAAGAAAGGTTGGCTCTGACCCATGGTTCCAGGGGCTCCAGTCCACAGTAAGCCGATGGCGTTGCTTTGCGGCCAGCGATGAGAGAGGATCGTCATGGCAGAACACAGCGGAGGAAAGGTACCCACTAGCAGTGGACAGGAAGCAGAAAGGAAAGAAAAAGCTGAGGAGGAAAAGCCAGGGACCAGGCGCCATCCCAGGTCATATCCTAAGACCCACTCTCTTCAACTAAGCCCGTCTCCCAATAACATGATCATCTTGGAGATGAAGGCAGAGCCCCTGTGATGCAATTGCCTCTCATGGTTTCCAAATTGGACAATCAAGATTAACCATACTTGGGGAGATAGCTCAGGGGCACAAGTGCCTGCCTGGCAAGTGCAAGGTCCTGAGTTCAACTCCCGGTTCCACCAAAAAAATAAAGATTAACCATACTTATGTGCAATGCCTGGTGCAGGGACAGAGCTCGGGCACTGGGGCGCAGCTCCCTCATGGGGCAGCATTGCTGGATCTGTCAGGGAGGGTGGCTGGCACTACCAGAGCAGGTTGGATGATACCGGTGAGGCCAAGACAGGGAGAGAAGTGATTGAGATTGATCAGAGTCCTTCTCCAGGCCCACGGGTGAAGGTTCCATGGACCCAGTGGATAGCTGGGAAGAGGAAGGGGCTAGAGAGCCCCAAGGGTCCACAGCGGGCCAGGGCAAGGCTGGATGTGAGGGGGAAGCCTCGGGGCCCTGCACGCTCAGCGGGGAGCTGTAGTGAGCACGTCAGGCTGAGCGAGCCTGAGTGTGAGCTGCGAGCAACTGCACACGAAACGCCTGTGCACGTGCACAGCTGCGTGACCCCAGCTTGGCATGTGACCCTGGGGTGTAGCAACCGAAAGATATGCCTTGGTGTAGACTGGACCACCCCGCCTGGTTCACTGTGCGCGCCCCCTGTCCAGCCTCTTTTCAGATGAGCAGCATCACACTGCTGGAGGGCCAGGCTGGGTTGGCCTATGGCGATCTCTAGGTGGGTCACACCAAGTCGCAAAAAGAGGAGGCCAGTCTTAGGGGCTGGGATGGAATGTGGGAGACACAGAGAGGGACTTCTGTGGGATTTCATGTTTCTGGATCTGACTCCAGACCACTGCAGGCCTGTGAGTTCAATCCCTAGTACTGCAAAATAAATGAATAAATCAGACCACTGCAAGCCTGGCCACTTTGTGTCCGCATCACGTAGTCCCGAGTGCATTGGGGAGCACAGCTTCCCAAAACTCAGGCACTCAAGGTTCAAGGGGTGAACAGGGACACTCACCTGGGGGCACTCACTCAACCCCAGAATTCTTCCCTAGCTCTGGGCATCCTGGCCAGACTCTGGACCGTCACTGCCCCTGTCCAGGGACCTGGGGTCACAGAGACTTGGGGACACTGAAGCCCCTTCCTGAATCTGGAAAACTTGTTCAGGTAGGGCCTCCCAGGGTGCAGGCGCAGGTCACCAAGGTGGACATCACAGTAAGGCCTCTGCTTGGACGGGCAGAGAACAGGCTGAACAAAGGGATATGCACACGGCCAGAAGGTCCCCCAGGAGTGGGGACCTTGTGCTTCAGAGCTGACTGAAACTAGCTCCCCTAGTTTTGTAGCCCACTGCTGTGGTTTGAAGTTATGCCCCCCCCCCCCCCTCCTGCCCCTGGGGTTGGAGGGCTGACATTTCCTCCTATTCTGTGACCATTGCTGGTGTTTAGGGTTGGGGACTTTTTTTTTTTTTTTTTGTGGAACCAGGGATGGAACTCAGGACCTTGCACTTGCTAGGCAGGCACTTGTGCCCCTGAGCTATCACCCTGGCCCCCTAGGGTTGGGGACTTTGCAGGAGATTGGGATTAGATGAGCTGGGCTCCTGTGGTTGAATCCTGGTGGTTTTATAAGATGGAGATGTTGCAGGCAGCCAAATTAGATAGAAATATTACAGGCAGTCAGATAGGGTCAGGCCCTGGAGGACAATATGGAAAGCAACGTGACTACACAGCTTTGCAAGAGACAGGCACCCCAGTGGCAGGCCAGACCTTGCAACAAAAGAGTAAAGAAATGCAGCCGTCTACTTCCTTAAAGATAAGTATCAGGGATTGATATTCTAAATAAGTATCAATCACCCTAAAAGAGCCTAAATGAGTCAGGAACTCAATCTCAGCAGGAAGAATCCTTATTCCGTATTCATGCCCACTTGCCTATGTGACTTGCTCCCCAATTTGTTCCCGATTTAATCAATTTTACCTGAACAATGGTGCTTGTAATCTCATTGGTCGACCATGACTTTGTCCCACCTCATGACGACCTAAGCGAGTTCCCCTGGTTTTCACCTTAGGTCTGCCTTATGACATGGTTTTGCCCTATAAGACCCCTAAAAAAGACAATTTCCCGGGCAACCCACTAGGGTCCCCCTTTTGTTCCCCTCTTGGACAGAAACTTTCTTTCCCAACAAATATTCTATTCTAAACCCTCGTCTCGTTCCTAAAATTCATTCTTTGGTTTTAGAGAAGATGAACTCGTCCAAGTGTCTTTCAGGTTCGGAGATCAGTTTTTTCCTCCTGCATCAGAGAGACCAGAAGAGACACGGGCACAGGTGTGGCCCTGTCCTGTGCTGTGTGCCACCTGAGACCAGATGTGGCCTCTTGACCTTGCACTTCCCGTACTGTGACCCGAATAAACCTCTTTTCTTTGTAACTCACCCAGTCTGCAGTAGTGTGTCACAGGCAGCAGAGAGTAGATGCGTGCACGCAGAATCTGACCCGCTGGAGGTCATGTTCCTGTCTGCCGTCACCACAGCGCTGCGCCCACTTGTTGAAGGCCTATTTCTTGCTCGTATCGTACAGTAATCTCGCAAGCTAGATACTGCTCAGCCCACTGCATACGTGGGAACACCGGTTAGCAACAGTGACTAACGCTTCACAGGCCGCACCACCTGCAAGGGGCACATCAGGGCTGCGCAGTGCTGGCCCAGCTCTGGGACACTTTCCGTTCTGGTTCCCGGCTGATAGGGCAGCCTCTTGAGCAAAGGAGAGAGTTCGACGAGAGCTTGACTCAGGGCAAGGAGTCCAGGGCTGGACTGGGCTCTGCTTGGGACCCCTGGAAGCTAAGGAGTCTCTGGGCCTCCCCTGACAAGGGTCCAGGTTAGGGCACAGGTCCGGGTCTGCTCACAACTGGTGATGTGGAGGGCGGGGGTTAGAAACCCCTGGTGATCCGCACCCCCAGCTCGATGTGCTTAGGAGATCAAAGCCAGTGCCCACCACCACCCTCACCCCATGAGCCTAGGGGCTGTCCTAGTCCCATGTGCTCTTAACACAGGGCCGCTAAAAAGAAAGGGGTGGGGGAAATGGACACGAATCTCCTCACTGCTTTCCTGTAAGTCCAGAGGAAAATCAGATCTTCCTGTCCCCTCCCCACCCCTGTCACCAGGCTGTGGGTGGCCATGACAACGTCCAGATATTAACAGTGAGGTGGGGCACCTCCCTCTGGTCTAATCCCTCCTTCACCTCGAAGCGCCGCCCCTACAAGGGACCTGACTCCAAGGAAAGGAAGCAGTCCCAAACTCCCTTGCAGCAGGGTAAGCGGAGGCCTGGTTGCCCCCACCCCGTTTTCCAGTCCCGGGCCAGAGCTCAGTCGCAGCTGGCAGCGCCTTGGCTTCGCGCCATAGCTGCTGGCGTCCAGCGCAGCCACTCACCAGCCCCCTGGAGCCGCTCTCCCCATTCTGATGTAAACTGATATTTTAATTCTCTTACAAGGAATGGTGTTTAGAGAAATGACTTAACCGGATTACTCATCGTCTATAATGACTTGGCCCAACTCCGAGGCTATTCCTAGACGTGACGCTCGAGGCTTTGATACTTTCTCTCTTTACTTTTGCTCCCGCACTTCCCCCTCCTCTTTTTTTTTCAATGCCAAGAAATTACACGCCGAGCTTCCCCCCACCCCCGCGCGCGCTCTGCATCCTGGGAGACGTAGTTCTCTCCTGACCATAGCGGCTCCCCCAGCATTTGGACCGCACCCCCATCGCTGCGGGGCAGGCAGAAGTCCCTCAACTACTACTTACATTACGTTATCCATCTAGCAAATAGGAGGGACAGCCGCAGAACGTAGGGCTGGGGGTCAGCTGAGATCTAAGGACGCGGCACACGGACCCTACTTGACTACAAATTCTGTGTCCCGTGCTTTCTGCAGTGACCCCCGGTCTAAACTTTTGCAACACAACGTGACCCAAACAATCGGGCTGCAGTTACCTCAAACCGGGACCCAGCGTAAAGTCCTTTTTCCTTCCTATTTTGTGGCACAGAATTTATTCTCTGTTCCTCCGTGTCACTGGATGCTTTGGGGACAACTATGTCCACTTCATAGGGCTGGGGTGACATCAAATGAAAGAACCAAGGCTGCCCATGGTGTTGAACACGTGGGAGGCTGTCTGGGAGGCTGAGGCAGGAGGATGGCAAGTTTGGTCGCAGTGAGTGGTTGCGTTCTCAAAATGGAAAAGTTTAAAAAGCTCAACATGAAGGCCCCGGGTTCAGTTCCTGGTGTGCACATACACACACACACACACACACACACACACACACACACGCACACAAGAATGGGCCAAGCGAGAAGCCTGTCTGATGGGTAAGTCCTGGTCAAAGGCATTTCCACCCATTTCACCAGAACTCTGCCAACCTGCAGCTGGCCTGGGATGCGTTTCTGCCCCACAAGCTGAGGGACTTTGCTCCGGCCATGGCGAGGCCTCTGTCTAGCTCAGTGCTGACACAGAGTAGAACTCCGTGAGTCCTACGTGTTGGACGAGTGAATGTGTGCACAGATGAAGCAGCGTCCCCGCTTTCCGTCCGAGTGAGGCACCGGGGCTCAGAGAGTGTGAATGCCTTGTGCAAGGCCACACAGCCTGAGTGTGAGTGTGTGTGTGAGTGTGTGTGTGTGTGTTTGTGTGCGCGCGCCCAAAGCCTAATCTTCTCTCCTGGCACTACCACTCTCAGGAGAATCGGACTTTCATCCTCTAGGCTCTAGAACTTTGGAAACTGGAGTCTCCACCCTGCTAGAATTTGGCTGGCAGGGGTGCGAGAGACGGCTTCAGCCCAGCCTCCACCGGCTGAGCCTGGGTCTGCAGGAAGGGAGGGCGAGGGTGGGAGAAACCTGTGGCAGGTGTGGCCCTGGGGGGGGGGGGGCCCAGGAAGCTGGCTCTCCCTTGCTGTGGCGATGGTGAGCACGGTGCTATCAGGCGGGAAGCTGGGTCCGCGGCTGGGGTTATGTCCCTGGTCCCTACCAGCGTCATTCCTGCCCCCTTCCCGTCCCCAGCCCTTCCCCAAAGGCCAGAACCTATTCTTGTCTTTTTCTAAAAGAGGCGTTTGAAACCATGAGCCAATTTTTTCCATTCCTGGACTTGGGTATCGTCTATTTTGGGCGTTTGTTGTTTTCCATGAGTTGCGAATGCCACTGTGAAGCCGGCCTTTCCTGGGCAGCCAGCATGGGGAGCCAGGCAGGGCCAGCATTAAAAATACTTCCCGATTTGCTTTTCCTTTGAAAACGAGGCCCTGGGGGCCTTGTGCAACTGCTGAGCCTGGGAACAGAGCTTCTCAGGGCGGAAAACTGGCTGTGTGCTCTGTTTTCTGAGTGCACTGAAAGTCTCAGCGGGTCCCAGAAGTAAAGGCATTGATTTTGCTGTGTGTCCTTGTGCAACTCACTTAACCTCTCTGGGCTTGGTAGTCAAATGATTTTGACTGCCCTCCCCATTAGGTGCTCTTCCTAGAAGGGCCCCCAAGAGGTGTGAGAATGCAGCTGTAGCTCCGTCTCTGAGAATGCTTGGTAGCAAGATCCCTGGAGCTGGAAAAAACATTAAGGGCCATTAAGAGGAGATTAAATAAAGAAACCGTACATCCATGTGAGGGCCCGCTGCCCAGAAACTAACTGCACGAGAGAGGTTGATTTGTGAGCTACTGGAAAGCTAACTCTCCAAGGACTGCGGTTGATTGAGAAAGTGAGTCATGGAATGGGACAATCGGAATCGGGTCCCTTCTACTTCAAGGTACCCATAAAACCCACCTATAGATTTTACTCCGTCACGGGTGCCTATGTTGGCAACAACACAGTCTAATCTGATCGTGAGGAAGAGGGAAATGGACCGGGTAGTGCCGGGGGGAGGACGGATTTGCTTGGGATGTTTCTCCCAGGGAGAACGTCTTTATTTATTCCTGGCTTGCATTTCTTTTGGAGAGACCCCCACCACGATGCTAGGCGACAGCTGCTTACCTGGGCCTCCAGAGATAGCAGGAGCCAGCAGGAGTGCGTGAGATTCTCCAGCGCTCCCTAGGTGGGCTGATGCTTTGTCCCCAGGGCAGACAAAAATGCCCTTCCCCGGCAGGATGTTTTGGCCGTTGTCAATTGCTTTCTATTGCAGGTAGTTGCCTGGGGAGGGAATTGCATTTAGGTCCTTTTGTTTCCAGGTTGGCCCCGACTTGCCCGCGTTGACTTGCCCAGGCTGGGCACAGCTGCTGCTGTCCAGAAGAGCATGGGCAGCAGCCTGGATGGCAAGATATCCCTGTCCTGTGCTGGGATGAGCTGTGTCTGTGAGAGGTAGTGAGCTCCACATCACTGGAAGCATTCAATCCACCAGGGAGGGGTTGGATTAGAAACCGAGCACCCAAACTGCAAGCCAATCCCGCTTATTTACTGCAAAATGCCAACAGTAAATTCAGCCAACCTGAATGCTTGGCTGCTGGGGCAATGCAGGGATAATGTGGCTGGCATGATGACAGACAGGCTCTGTGTGCCTGCTGTGGCATGTGTGGCACATCTTTGCCACCACTGGTCTAGACTGACCCGGAGGGCAGCGTCCAGGTTTTCCCTACAGAATGGCTGAAGTGGGGCTAGAAGAACATTCGACTTCCCGATAGCCACCCATTGTAGTGTTCAGGCCATAGTGTCAAGGCCGTGGGGGACAGTGGCCTGTTGATTACAACTCCTGGGCATTTTTACATGACAATGGGATGGCTGTTACCAAACCTGCAGGTTCTGGCTCTGACAAACCCACCCACAGAACACAGCGCTGCCTGCCCTGGCTGAGTGGGAGGGAGCAGCTATTCCAGGGCCAAAGGGCGAGGGCCTCAGTGTTAGGCAGGGCCACCGAGCAGCAGCCTGGTGAGCCTGGTGACCAGTGCCCTCAGGATGCTTGGGTTCCAGGTACTGGGCTGCCCTGCTGGCTCTAGTGCCTGGGTTTAGCCTCTTAGCAGCTGTATTACCTGAGCTGACTAATCTCTCAGATCTGTTTTACCTTATAAAACAAGGATGGCAATTCTATGAGATGCACAGAGCTGCTATGGGTATTAAAATCCTTCAGTACATTTTGTGTACCTACTGTGTGCTAGGAACAGGGTTCAAGTCAAGTCACAGCTAGCTACTTGCTGAGACATAACGCTCTTAAACTCCAAGCCTCGGTTTCCCTCCTCTGACGCCATAGCTGGCTGGGCACCTCCCCCCGCCTGTACTCACCCCTCCTCTCCCTCCGCTGCGGTCGTGCCTCCTTTTTTACACAGCTTGTAGCTGCCACTCTGAGCGATGTTGTATATGAGCACTAGCCATTAAGGGCCGGCCTGGGTATCAGCCATTTCTGGAACCCTACAGAGCTTAAGTTCAAGCTTGCTAGTTTGGTACCTGTAAGGGTAACACTGACCCCCGTGGCTCCTGGGTTGGGCTTGTGGGAATACCAAGGGCCACTTTAATTCAAAGTCGCAAACATTTTGCTCACCCAGCCCTCTGTACCCCGCAGAGAGCATGTAGAACCTTTTTTTCAAGGCTCTAGTTTTGCCTCTGGGGAAACTGAAGTTTAGGACAGCAGTGACCCCCGGGTGTCCTGCTTTAGCCATCTTAGGTGAGATGCCTGTGACTAGGTGCCCCAGGCTTTAAGCCGATGGAGGGGCACGCGCAACTACAACTTCCAGACTTCCTTGGGTCTAGGGGGCGGACCCTGCTGGCTCCCGAGAACCGCACTAGCCAATGGGAGTCCAGAGCGGGTCAGGGCGGAACCCTGGCGGGGCGGAGCCGCAGGGAGGTGGCCGGCTAGCTGCGCCCGGAGCTAGTCGCGCCAAGAGCGCGGAGCCCGCGAGCCGCGCGCAAGAGGGGTCCCCGCGAGGCCGACGCGGGATCTGGCGGGCCATGGGTGAGCTGCCGGGCGGCCCGGGGCAGGGTTCGGCTCTCCGCCGGGAGGTCTGAAGTGCTGCGACCCCGCGTGGCCGCGGGCGCGGCTTCGGGGCGATCGTGGGGGACCGGGTGGGCTCGTGCCAAACTGGGGCTCCCTGAACGACCCCAGGTCCCCTCGTTCGGCGCGGGGAGGGTGAGACCTGGGTGTCTGCGCGCGCGCTTTGAAAAATAGGAAAGAGAAAAAGTTCGGGGCGGCCAGGGGCTTCCCGGGCGCTTATCTCGAAACTGCTCCGTCGAGCCCCGCGCGCGCTGTCATCCCACTTCCTGCTGCGGTTTCAATCTCGAGCTGGGCTCAGCGAATTTGTTGTGACGGCTGTGACAGCAGTCTCGGGCGGGCCCCCTCCCCCGTGGCGGCCTCGCGCTTCTGAGAACCGGGAGGGGGCGCCGCGCGCAGGGCGCTTTCCACGCCGCGGCTTCCCGAAAGCGGCCGTGCGGTGCGAACTCGCTCCGGGACTTTGAAGAATCGGCGGTTCCGCTTTCGGCCGGCCGTGCGCCTCGTGGGCTCCGGCCCTGCCCTTCTCCTCTCTCTTCCCCTTTTCGCTTCTCTCCTCCCCCGCTTCTCGTCTTCTGCCCTCTTTCCCCAGCCCGGGTTTCCTGCTCTGCTCCCCGTCCTTTTCTGGCTTTCTTTCCCTTCCCGTACCCCTGGGGCCAGGAAGAGACGGGTCTAGGGTCCCCGGGGCGAGACCGGGAGCGCGGGCGACAGGACGGAGAGGAGTCGGGCCTTGCGCAGCGGGGCCGGGGGCGCAACCCGGGCGCGCGCTCCGAAGCACGCAGTGCGCAGGGCCCTCCGGGCCGGTCCCCGGGCGCGGGGGCTCCGGGGAGAATCGGGGTCTCCAGTTTTTGTGCGCTGGTCTGGCCCAGGGTCAGCTGGTTTGCCCAGAGTCTTGGGAGGTGGGGAGGGGCCCAGGGCTCAGGGGAGGGGGACAGTGCTTTTTGTCCCGAGAGCTGCTGCACAGGAGGGGGCTTTGTGCCTACAGGTGCTGTGGCCTCCTGAGCGGCGGGGCAGAGTCCAATCTAGACCTGCGCAAGCCCTGGGACTTGATGTAACAGAGGTAGAAAGGATCTTAGAAGGCGGCCTCCATGTTTTATTTACAGTCGGAGAAGTTGAGGCATGGAGACCAGCTCCGGTCTGACCGGGAGTGGGGGAGAGGCCTCACAGACTCCAGCGGGGCCCCCCCCCTTCACTGTGGCTTCCAGTTTCTCGGGGTGGGGGTCTGGATGCCTGATTGGGAAGGACCCACCCTCTGTCCTCCCTAGGTAGGCCTGGAGCATCATCTAGCTTGGCGCGCTCCACGGGGGTGGGGGTGGGCAATAGGATCAGGAGGAGAGTGAAAAGGTGGGGGGGGGGCAGTGCCCCTGCTGTGGGGCGGCATTGTGCCCCAACCCTTACCATCTCCCAGGATTGGTGCTGTCACTACCCAGGTCTCCCAGCCTGACAGGGAGGGGCAGTGAGATTCACCCCATCCCATCCTGGAATAGGATCTTTGGGGCCATCGGAGTTGGGTAAACGGGGACAGGGAGCTCCAGTGGGGTTCAGAAGCTGGCAGGTGCCTGTTTGGGGTCCCCCAAGCCCCCTGCGTTGCTGCTCCCACACGCTGCTTTCTCACCTCCCCAGGGAGGGACTGTGCTGTCCCCACCCCATCCTCGGTGTTGGCCCTTGGCTGGTGGCATGCCCCTAACCTCTGCTGGAGCAAGCCCCGCGCCCAGACTGCCAGGCAGCCAGCTCTTGGGCTACGGCATGGTGTGGGGCGGCCTCCTCAAAGGCTGGCATTGTTTGGGCTCTAGCTCCCGAGCTCAGAAATTTAAGCCAACAACCTCCGGTGGGTGAGGGGGTGGGTCTGTGCCTGCGGGTTGTTATTGAGACCGCTCTCACTGCCATTGTCATGTAGTTGGTGCAGTGTTCTTGGTTGGTGACTTTTCATGAAAGGAAGTGTTACTTCCTTCCCGCTGTGTGGAGGGTTAGTGGGGCAGCAGCAGGGGGACCCAGAGAGGGCAGTGAGGGGTGCTGGGCAGCCTCAGACCTATGGCAGCCCAGGCTGGTGCTGAGCAGCACTGAGGGGTCGAATTGTGTGTGGGGAGAGGGCAGGACAGGCAAGTGACAGATGTCCCTGAGGCGAGCCTCCATGCACACACACTTGACCAAGGACGGCCTGTTGAGTCTACTGCACCCATCTTACAGATGGGTAAACTGAGCGATAGAAGCAGTGACTGAGTTAGTAAAAGACATTCGTGTGATGCCAGGCCCCTACCCACCCCTCTGTGCCCGGCACCCACTGCCCCCAGCCCATGTCATCCTGCTGGCCTTGCCTACCTCCCTGCCCTGCTGAGTCAGTGGTGGTGGTCCCTGACTTTGAAGCCTCTGCCCGGGTGGGCTGGACAGGCCAGGAGCCACTGCTCTCTGTTGGGTGGAAGGCTCTGAAAGGAATCTCAACAGTGTTTTCTTTCCTCCCTCAAGATTAGGGGAACAGTGCCCTTATTCAAAGATGCTGGGGTCCCCGGGGGCCTCCAAGGCCAGGGAAATTGATTCGCAGGGGACAGGGGTCGGAGCCTTAGCTCAAGCCTACAGTGTGGGGCCTGGGTGACCAGCATCCACACTGACCAGCTCTGTTCTCAGAGTGACTGGTGACCCACTTGGGGAAAGCGGGCCTGTCTTTCTGCCCTCTGAGCATAGACAAGAAACTTTTACTACTGGGAAAAAAATACTCAGTTCCTTGAGCACTTAAACTCTAATTCTGAATCTCAGCTCTATCACTGGGATGCTGTGTGACTTGAGGCAAGTCACTGGACCTCTCTGAGCCTCTTGACTGTTAAATGACTGCGAGGATCGGACAAAGCACATACAAGGTGGAGTACTACTCTGCTATGAAGGATAAATTAAGTCATTTGTAGGAAAATTGGCTCACCTGGAGATCATAACATTAAATGAAATAAGCCAGGCACACAAGCTTAAGTATCACATGGTTTCTCTTTTATGAAAAACTCAAAGTATAGATAAAGATAAAAATAGAAGATAGGCTGGGGAGATAGCTCCGTGGCACAAGTGCCTGCCTGGCAAGTGCAAGGTTGTGAGTTTGAACCATGGTCCCACCAAAAAATAAATAAAATAAATAAAATAAAAGATAGGGGCTGGGAAGATAGCTCAGTAGAATAAGTGCTTGCCGGGCAAACGCAAGAACCTGAGTTCAATCCCCGGTCCTGCCAAAAAAAAAAGAGATAAATAATAGGAAGCAGGAAGATTGATTTTTCTTAAAGGAGAAGGACCAAGAGATGCAGGCGGGGGGGGGGGGGGGGGGG
>PVKN010005730.1:0-30067 GCA_004027915.1 Capromys pilorides | reverse complement strand
TTCTCCTCTTTCTTGTCTCATAGTTTCTCTCTCTGTCTCTCTTAGTCTCTGTTTCTCATCTCTCCCTGTGTGTCTCTGTCTCCCTCTTCCTCTCCCCCTTCTTATTCTCCCTGTCTTGCCTTTACAACAATGGACACCCACTACATCATATGGGCCCATTGTTATTACTGTTATGCAGGTTGATTCAATTCACAGGCTTCCCACTTCCCATTCTACATTTAGGGCCCAATACAATGTCCTTTTCAACCATACCTATTGCCAGAAATTAGAAACACGGGATGTAAAACAGCAACTAAAGAAAAAGTAGAGCAAGAATTCACTTCTAGTCCTAGAAAGGGCTCTGTGTATGTCATATCCTTGGGCTCGTGTCCTGCTATGACCTGAAGCTTCTCTCATTGACAGGGTAGAACTGACCCAAGGCTCAGAATCCTGTGGTGGTCATAGCAGATGGCAAGAGGACAAAGGGCACGTCCAGGAGAGTGTTCTCAGAGACCCTGCAGCAGGAACTTCCCAGTCTGAGCCCCCTTTGCCTCTTCAAAAACTTGTGCCAGCCCAAGGAAAGGGGATTCCCCAGTGTCCCCTGCCATGGCTGCATCAAGAGTCTTCAGCCATTCAGGGTGCTCTAAAAGCAGGCAGGGAGGAGGACTGATCTCTTTCACAGCCACCATATCCCGTGATCTGCCACTGGCTTCATATAAAATACGTTTGTCCCTTTATTACATTAAGTGTCTCATATTCCATTTTGTCCTCATAAGTCTGATTCTCAGCTTTTTCTTAAATTAATAATGGATAATTTAATCATAGAAGCTTGATTCTATTAGACACTCTCAAATCTGACAAATTGCATCTCTTCTTCCAACACTGTAATATTGAAGAAAGCATTACTCACGAAGCACAAGAAATGTTACAGCCTTGAAACATAATTCAGTCCATTTATTTAGTGTTCTGGAAAAATGCCCTCTAAGTAGCTGTGAATTTTATACCATGCTGGAAAGAGTGTGAAAGGAAAGACAATACAAACATTTAAATCATAAATTGTTTAATAGTATTATTTTGCCACATAAAATATTCCAAAGCTTGCTGCTTCAGAATAGCAAATGCTGCAGCTTGCAAGTCTGTCATCATTTTAAAAAGTCTTGGAGAAACAGTTTGATCTCCAGAGTCAAATACCCCTGTTTCTGGAGGTGATGACTTCCACAGACTGCTACTATGTGAAACTTAGACAGCAGACATCTATTAATAAGGCCTGCACTTAGCCGGGGGTTTTAATGGCCCTCAGTAAAGAGGGCTGCAGCAAAGAGGACAGGATAGATGTGACAAGTGTCCTTCTGAACCTCAGATATGGTTATAATCTCCTTTACACTTAATGGATTCCAGCATAGAATAAATAAAAAGGGATTGATACTGCATGGTTAGGAAAAATTAAAGGCAATGGATCTGAGACCTCAATGACGAATTTACTCTGGGCCTGATTGTCACCTGTAGCTCATAAAGGTAGAATATAGCCAAAGGCTAAGCTGGGGATAGGGAAGCAAGCTGCCCCTGTGGGCCAAGTCTAGATGAACATTCTGCAGAGCTCTGCAGCATACTCGCTGTCCCTCCCACTGGGCCGACTCCTGCCTGCCTCAGCCATGGCTACTCACCATTCCTGCAAAGCAGCACAGCCACAAAGTCTTGGGAGGAAGAGTTGAGGAAGAGCAACAGGCTGGGCGCCTGGGCCGTCACAAAGCTGAGCGCTATGTTCTCCTTGGATGGAGCTGCGTCTGTGTAAATAGCTGAGGAGGACAGATTCGCATTCTTGGTCACAGGGTAGGGCTCCTGAAACACGTAAGTAATGAACATGCCAGCCTCAAACACAGCAGAAACCTCTGCAAAGAAAAAGGGAAAGACACAGAGATGGGGTGACTCAGTTGCGATAGGTGACCACAGCATTTTATATATTCTTTCTTACATACTAGACCCTGTGCAAGGGCTTTCTCATGGCTCTCCTGGGACGTTCAAGATAATAATTTTGAAGTGGTGGCATGAAGTATTCTTATTGAGAAATGACAAGCTTAAGTCTCCCAAATTTTGAACACAGTTGTACCACCCTCTGAAGTTTACATTTAGTTTCAGATGCACTTCTAGAATGATTCCTATATGCCACACTAATTTTTTGAGAAGATAAATAAATGTTACTGCCTCAGGCAAAATATGTAGACAAATTTTATGAGGGCCAACTTAGAGTCAAAACAGAAAACCTAAAACTTCAGATTCACATTTATCTAGTGTTTCAGGAGGCCCGTGGTTGCTAAGCTGCTTTGAGTAGGACATAGAGAGGGGACAGAGATCTCCTCAGTGATACTAGAAAAAATGTGAGGACCAATGGAAACAGGGTAGAAAGGATTGGTGAGAAGACTGCAGAGGGCACAGATATCCAACCTAAGACTCAATATGCCTATGTGCAGGCGTGGCTACTCAGTTCCAAGAGATAGCAGAATTGGCAAAGAACTCCCACAGCCAGTGTATTGGATGGTATTCTGTCAGCACCATACAGCACTGCGGGGTTGACAAACAGAAAATTCAGCTAACAGAACATTGTCAGTCAACAATCTCTCTTTGTGGAATGCTCTTGCTCTGTGATCATGTTGGTCCTGGGCTTATGGCACAAAAAGAGTTAGCACCAGCTCCTCAGTCTTTTGATTTAGTACAGGCCACGTGGACCAGGCCATGTCCTAAAAGCTACAGGGCCTGTTCTCCCTTTTAAAGCATGAGATACATAACATATACCTCATTAGTGTCTAAGTGGATGAATGAGATATATGCGAAGTACGTATGAGAACTGTTTAGTGATGGAACGCATGTTAGAAGAGAATTTCAACTAGGCCTATCCTAACTATCTCCGTACAGCGTATAGCTTTACATCACATTCACCCCATACTGGATGGATCAAGGCTACCCTTGAGTTCAGTTTAAATTTTATCTCTTTGCTGTATCTGGCTGTAAAGAAATATTCTTTGTAAAGCAAAATGTCTTAGATGTTGCAGCAAACCTCTGCTGCAAAAACACAGTAAATGGGATTCTGTACCGATGTAATGAATTTTCTGTCATGTGTAGAATGTTCTTAATTCCTTGTGAAATCTGGATTGAGTTTGTGGCACCTAGAACATAATCACATTTGGCTGTGCTTCCAAATTCAATTGCAAATTCGTTACACCTTGTGCAAATTCTGTAACAGTCTGTAACAGTGCCAGAAATTAATGTCGCATATGTATGCATATTGCCTACCAGACTGGGAATACCAGTGCCTTTTTATTAAAGGTTCAGAGCAAATGTTTTGCATTTATTATGCAAGTTGTAATATTGGTATTCCTAAATATTAAAATATGCAGCAGACACTTATGACAGTGAGGATTTTGGTTATTCATCAGCTTGATTCAAGTGTTTTCCTTGACTAATTTTCTTCAGGGCCATTTGGGCTACATTTGGAGTCACTATGTCCACAATGACAAAGGACTCTCATTTGGTGCTTATATGTATGCTAAAAAGAAATGTAACTGACAGCATTCCTACTGCGAATAGCATATCAGATATGGGTACAACCACTATATTTCAATTTATTTAGAACAACCATTTTAAAATAAATGCATTTATAATTACATATGCTAAACTGAATTTCTGTCATTGGTCTTCCCTTAGACCGAGTTCTAATTATTTTAAATATTTAGGTATTATGTATTTTTATATAAACCTAAGTTTTGTATTTTTATATGAACCTTAGACACTGCTATTCTTTCACCTTTTTATGTTTTGCATTCTGAAATTAAGTTTCTCATAAAATAAGTTGAGGTCTCTGAATCTCCAGCACTTTAGATGTTTATCCTATAAATCTGCCTTCCCAGCTTCCCTCTGTCTTCAGCCTGGGGTGGCTTTCTTTCATCATAGTGCTTCTCTGAAATGAACTTTTGTTATTGTTGTTGTTTGTTTGTTTTTGCTGAAATACTATTTATGGTGCAGCACTAAGCCACTGCTTGGAACAATGTTCCTCCTGTATCATGCGAGCAGCGCATAGTAATAAACCTACTTGTTTCTCTTTTGTTAATCTGTAGAGTTTTGTCCACTAATTGTGAGGGATGAGGACACCTAGAAATCACACAAACTGAAATTAGTTTACAAAAAGTCAACCAACCAATGATGAGCCAATTAGAAATGTGAACACTGAGTGTGTATATTTCATAATATTAAAAGCTCATTACATTTTCCTCATGATAATGTTCCTATACATGTGGTTTTATGAGTCCTTACATTTTACCATATTGTTTATCCATGGTATGACATTATACTTAAAATTTGCATCAATATACAAAAAGAGAATGGAGTAAGAGTTGAATATCTTGATGAAATAGAGTGGTCATGAGTTGGTAGTTGTTAAATCTAGGTAATAGCTACCTATGGAGTTAATTTTTTGTCCTCTTTTTTAAGACAGAGTTTCATCACATAGCCCAGGCTGGCCTCAAACTGACAGAGAGCCTGCTGCCTCAGCCTCCCAAGTACTGGGATTACAGGTGTGTGCCACCATGCCTAGCCCCATAGAGCTTCTGAAACTCTTCTCGCTATTGCATCTTATCTTCATTTTCCACAATTAAAAAAAAAAAGAAGGTATACGAGGTGTAAGTTAGCAGAAATGCAAATATTTAAGAATTTTAAGCACATGTGCTTGCCAATATTTATAAATGAAACCAGGGAAGAGCAGAACTTCCCAGACAGTATGAGAAGCAGCGTGGAGTAAGATCTCTACACCTGAGGAGGTAGCACCGCCGCTCTGCGCAGGGCTCACCCAGTGTACAGCAAAGCCTCCTGAGAAAGGCTCCAGTGTATTTAACCTTCTGTGGATGTGAAAGTCAAGGGGCCTTTGCGTGGAGCTGCATGACAAGTGACACACAGGGCAGATGTAGACAAGCTAGAGCATGAACTCAGATCAGCCTGGTGGCACACCCTCACCACGACCCAGTGAGTCACACTGCCCAGGTGACAGAACGGGTGAAGCACGTGGAGGTGACTGGACTAGATGGAGCACTATGGTGGGAATCTGCTTGCAAATGTCTATGATTCCTACTGGAATGCTATGAGATGAAATAAAGAAAGGTTGTGATATAAAAAGTGATGGCCAGTGCTATTTCTGTTATACTAATTACAAAGAAAAGAGGAAAAAGAAAGTAATTTTGATGATTGCCTGTAACTAAAGTGGACAGCAGCATTCCTAGATTTCCAAGTAAACTTTAAAACATATGATCTGACATTTTTAATGGAATGTTTAAATGCCAAACACAACTAGATTATTCAATGACTGCTGATGGAGGTGCCAAAGAGCACACTACACCAAGGACTGAGTGCTAGGGCAAGTGGATTTGCACACATGGAACAATCAACTTATACCACTACTTGCCTCACAAACAAAGCAGAACACACAAAATGCTCAAAGTGGGCTGAAATGCCACCCGTGAGAGCTAACAGTTTAAAGCCCTCAGAAGGAATCACTGATATAAATCTTCATACCTTTGGAGTAGGCAATGACTTTTTAGGCAAGACCCTAAAACAGCAAAAGAAAAACACAGAGAAACTGAACTTCATCAAAACTGAAAACAGGTGTACTTCAAAAGGAGGTACGAAGAAAAGAAAATACAAGAAATAGAGAAAATTTACAAATGACATATGTATAAAGTGTTTATGTTCATATGCTGCAGAAACATCTTACAGCTGAACAGTAAAAGGGTGAGCAAAAAATCTACAAAAGATTTAGATGAGCATTTCTCCTAAGAAGATGTAGAGACAGATAGCAAAGATATGAAAATGTTCTTGATATATTGGGATTAGGTCAGTTCAAGTTGAAACTACAATATGATATCACTTTCTGTCTCGAGTGATATGTATTAACAAAAAATGCAGGCAAAAATAGGTAGAAATGAGGAAGTGGAAAATGGAAACTTGCATAAACTCCCAGTGAGAGTGTAAAATCTAGCGGCCACTTTGCAAATAAATTAGCCCGTTACTCAAAAAGTAAGATATGTCTACTTATAGCCAGTCTTCCTTGTAGGTACAGACTCAAAAGAAAAGAAGACATGTGTGCACACAAAATATGTGTAAGTGAATATTAATAGCAGCATCATTAATCGTAGCCAAAGAAACATAATCATTTCAGTGCTCACCAAGTAATAAGTACATCCACACAGTGGAATATTCTTTGGCAATAAAATAAAGAAAATACTGAAGAATGCCATGGCAGAGAAAATCTTTGACAATATTTTGCTAAGTAGAGGAAAGTTGACAAAATGAGGCCACAACTGTATGGTTTTACTTAAATGAGAGATGCTCAATAAGAAGACACAAAGAAACAGAAAGTACTGTAGTGACTTCCAAGGACTTGCAGAAGTAAATGGAAAGTGACTACCAATGGGTCTAGAGCTCTGAGGAGGGTTGATGAAATTATTCTGATATTAAGTAGTGGTGATGATTGACAAGTTTGTGAAAATACTAAAAGCCATTGGATCATGCACCTTAAAAGAGTGAGCCTTACAATAAATCACCACAAAAAGAGAAACAAAAACTGTCTCTATAAACATGGAATGTTATTACTGTCCTTTTGTAAAGAATGAAGATAAAGTAATAAATGAAAAAAGAACCCAAAGAGATATGTTGTAGACCTCTGTCTCTGTTACTCTTCTCTCCTTGCTGGGACAAATACCCAACACCCAAAATGAAGGAAGTAAAGCTTTCTTCAGCTCACAGTTACTGGAGGTTTCATTCCATACTCAGCCGGCTCCAAATCAGCATGGTACATGGCAGAGAGCAAACTTCCATGGCAGCAGCACAGAGCAGAGAACAAAGGGAGTGGCAGCAGCTCAGGCAGCGAGCCAGCCTCTCCTCCCTCCTGACATTGTAATGAAAATTGCCTGCCCCAGGGCAAGTGCAGTATCCATACCCACAATAATCAGTCATGCTGCCCCATGACTGCATAAGGTTTTGGGGAGACAACTAGACAGAAACCATAACATTCTGTCTCTGGGCCTCCAAAGACTCATGCATATTCCTTTATGCAAAAGACATTTTAGTCCATCTCTAAGAGTTGCCAAAGTACTACAGTTCCAGCACTGCTGAAAAGCCCAATTCCTAAGTCTTCTCCAAGATCAAAAACAAATTTTTCTATGAGCCCCCACACAAAAGAAAAGTTAAACACTTTAAACATTCAATGCCACAAGATAAACACCACCATTCCAAAAGATGCACATAGCACAATATCAAACATTGGCACCAAAGCAAGTCCAAAATCTGGAAGAGCAAATATTAAGTCCTGTAGTTCCATGTGGAACATCCAAAGCAACCTGTGGCAAATTGTGAGCTCTACGTAGCTCTGCCCCTACAGCACTCTTGGTGGGAGGCACCTATGGCTTCTCTCTTATGCTGATCTTTCTCTCTCCTTACAGTTTCCCCTTAGACGACCCAAGGTTCCTGGCTTCTCCAAACTTCTGGGGTTTCTACTGAATAAACTTCTCACTCACAGCTTTACACACTGTCCTCTCAGGGGTACACTGTCTGTCCTCACAGGTCTTCTTCTGAAATCAAGGTGGAAGACTTCTTAACCTCAGAACTACTGCATCCTGCAAGTGCCTAAAACCTAAGCCGTATAGCTGATGCCAAGATCTGCAGCCAGTTTGGGTAGTATCCAGGCTTCCTTCTCTCTTGGTCAAGTCCCTGGTTGCTAAGCACTCTGACCCCAATTCTGAGGAGTAAGTTCCCCATGCCAGTGCCATTCTGCAAACTGGTGTGGCCACCACCACCATTTTGGAACCTGAGGCTTGATAACTTTTTCCCCAAGGCAAAGTCCCTCACCCTTGCAATTCTGAAGCTAAAAAGGTGAAGACCTGCCTCTTCCTGTGTGCCTCAGGTCATCCTTTCTGTTCTCTTGTTCCTTCCCAGCAATGGAGATCCTCTCAGCTCTCTCTTTGTAATCCACAGCTTCATTGTATTTTGCATTCTGGCCAGATTCATAATATTTAAAATCAACTGACTGGGCTCTTTGCTCTTGATTCTCACATAAATCTGACCAAAAGCCCCCAACAATAACTATGCCACTGCCTCAATATTCAGCTGCTTTGGAATATCTTTTGAAAGATTTATCAGTCTGCCATGCTTCATCTCAGTCTCAGGCAAAGTCTCTGAACATGAGCAAAATTCAGACAGATATTCTGTGAAACTGAGACATACCATCCAGAGTGTAACAACTCATGCAGTTCTTTTTTCCCAGCAGAAACCTCCCCAGCCTGGTCTTTAGTCTTTATAGCCAGGATATCTGTCACCTTCTGTTCTTCTGGGCTCTATGCAGAATCTCCCACATGGGACAGTGAAGCTGTTTCAGTGCTTCTCTTTCAGGCAACATCTCTGAACCTTTCCTGTCTCTTCCCATAAGCCATTCCCCAAATCCCTTGTACAACATGGTCAGGTAGCCAAGAACCCCTCTTCTCTTGTACTGTTTTATCTCAGTTACTCTTCTCCCTTGCTAGAATAAATGCCTGACACCCAAAATGAAGGAAGAGAGTTTATTTAGCTCACAGTCAGTGGAGCTTTCAGTCCATATTCAGCTGGCTCCACGAGAGAGTGACACATGACAGAGAGCAGCCTTTCCTGTTGGCAGCAACGAGCAGAGAGCAAAGAGAGTGGCAGCAGCTCAATAGTAATGCCTGCCCTATTAGCTTAGGGAAAAAAATATATATTGTAATTCATAGCTAATTTTTATTTACTTTTAGTATCATTATAAGAGATAGAAGAGGGGGCTGGGGGAATATCTTAGCAGTCTAAGCACCTGCCTGGCAAGCACAAGCACCCAGGTTTAATCCCTACGACTGTATGCTGTGCTGGCCCTGGACACTGTGCTGGCCACTGAAACCAAGCATGGTAGTGCACTTCTATAATCTCAGCACTGTGGAAGCTCGGACAGGAAAAGTACTACAAGTCTGAGCACATAACGAGACCCTGTACCAAGTAAATAAATAAATAAACAAATAAATCATTAAAAAAAGAAAGAAAGAAACAACACGGCCAGCGGTAGTTCTCATCCCGGCACTGGTGGTGGACATGTCCCTAATTTCATCCAAGCATTTCCGGTATCGGCCCACCATTTCCCTGAAACCCTGGCTGCCATAGTCAGTAGCACCAACGCCTGGAACAGCACCCCAATAACAGTCAGTTTTTCCCCTAACCATCTTGTGGCTGTGGACTCCCCATTTTAGTTCCACACCATGTTTTTCAGAGGCAATTAATGGGGTCAAAAGATTTGGCTGGAAAGCATATCTTGCCTACAGTCAGTCACTGAATACGGGGAACTTTTGCCTTTAAAGACTAAGGAATGCAAGCTTAAAAAGTGAAATATGGAAAGCACAGAAAAAGCTAATATACATATATATATATATATATATATATATATATATATATATATATATATATATCTGTCTTACAGGAGAAAATGAAATTGTGAAATTGTGGGAGAAAACACAGTGTTCCAACATGCACAAGAAGTAGATGCTGTGGCATGGGTGGTCCAGACCCTGTAGGTACTGTTTTAGAGAGAGAAGCCTATGCCAAGTGGGCGTGCTTAGAACAATAAGAGATGTTTCAATAACAACCCTGAAGAAGCGCAGAAAAATCTTTCCTCCCCTTTTTCCCCAAAGGAAAAAAAACTTGAAGACAGGTGAAGTGCCGGTGCTCACGTACTTTAGTAATTACTGTGTTTATTCTGTATTTGCTTTTTATACAGCTTAGTGCTTCTCAAAGAATGGCACTTAAACTTGGCAGTGGATGATCAAAGGCCTAGAAATGTTCCCTCATGTGACATATGGTAGCAATCCCTTGTCTTAGCTCACATGAAAAAACTACTGGGGTGGAGCCTGTTTTATTTCAGGGTCCTGTTCACATTCTAACTCATCCTTGGCTCTAAAATTTGTAATAAAGTTTTTCCGAAAAGCATAAAACACTCTGTTATGGCTTGTGTCTAGGTCCCTCCCCCGCACAAAGTCTCTAGCAGTCATGGGGCAGCTTCTGGAGTTAGTGATGGTTTATGGTGGGTGTGGATGCTGCACCTGCCCTGTGGCAGGGAATTTGTATTACAGTGTAAAGAGGGGAGAGAGGCCAGCTAGCTGCCTGAGCTGCTGCCACTCCCTTTGCTCTCTGCTCTTTGCCACTGCCATAAACTGCTGCCCTCTGCCATGTGTCCTCTGCCTTGGAGCCAGCTGAGTGTGGACTAAAACCTCTAGTAACTTTGAGCTGAATAAACCCTTCCTCCCTTCATTTTGAGTGTTGTGTATTTTGTCCCAGCAATGAGAAAAGAGTAACTGAGATACACTGTCTAACACGAATAAATGATAACTGGACAGAAAGCCAAAAGGAATTGAGTAAAGAGCTTAAATTATAGGATATTCCAAGAAAAACATGTGCTTTTTTAACAGTTCCCTTGTTTGGGGTTCTATGGTAGGTCAGATTAAATAAAGCACTGTTAGGTAGAGTTGCATGGAAAATATATCTTAACCTGAAAGAATAAATAAAACCTGAAAGGTACAATAGATATAGTAAGAAGGAAAGAAACTGAACTTCAGGATTCAACAACAAAGATGAGAGAGAGGAGGGAAGATAGGGCAAAATGACAGTGGGAAAATCACGCATGTACATATACAGCATGGCTGAGATGTCTGTGTTAAGGCCTGCAGCGGCTGCAGTAGGAATTTCCATCCGTTTCTGAAAATAGCAGTTAATGTGTAGAATGTTCGCCTTGACTAACTCTGCGTGCTGATATCTGCGGTCTGAGCAACTGTGTCAAGGACAGCGAGGTGTGACACGAAACCCAAGGCTGAACACCTCTCTTCCTGTCTTCTAAATGTGTACTGAGGCTAAGGTCTTATGAATTATTATACCCTCTTTAAAACAAATTTTAAAAAGAAAGGAAAAAGTTAATATTTCTTGAAAGCAAGTGTTAATATTCAATTATTTGTGCAATCTTACCCAACGATATCTATTAATCTGAGTAACAGATTTAACATTGAAAATAGATAATATAACAGCCATTGCTAATGAGCTATTCCTGTTTTGAAAATCTGTAACATGTGTTATTGTATGTTACTCTGTTTATGTCATTGTTTCTATTTGCTTTTGCCTTTGTTTTTATTTTTAAAAATAAAATTAAATTAAATTCTTAGAAAAGAAAATGTATCTTAATGATTGACAAGAATTATTTATAATTGGTAACATTGTATCTGAGTGGTGTCTTAGAGTGACAAAAATACTTTGCTTTTAATAGTTTAAAGGCTGCTCTTGAAATATTGCTTGCATTACTTGCTCAGCAAACATTTTTTTTTTTTTTTTTGCATCAAAAAAATAAACTTCAAAGTATTATATAGGTTGGGAGCAGACTGAATGTCTTGTTTTTATGTTTGAAAACCACTGAACGTTGTTCTGCATAATGAGTTTCTCTAGCATTTATGGCTGTCCAGTGTTTTGGGAGAGAAGCCAAAGTGTAAGCCTCCCTCCTGCTCCACCCACCGGGATGCCTTCACCACTGAGACTGGGAAGCACGCGGAAGGGCCCCAGGGAAGGAGCTCTCACTGCTGCCATCAATTCCAGGATATCACAGCATGCGACCCAAGAAGGGCTTTTACAGCCTGGGATGTCTGCTTAAAATGCACAAGGAAAACATTTCACCAGACACACTATATTGTTTTCACTAATTGACCTACACTCCCTTTGCTGTAAAAATGATTTAAAGACTTCAGTATGCCTCAGGTTCCTTCAGGGCTGGAGTCTATGATTCTATGATTACATTTGGAGACAGAGGAATTACAACTGAGAAAATATTAACATCATTAGCAATCTGGCTGACACAAGAGAAAAGAGAGGCCACTTCCTCTCGCCCTCCCCTGGCCTCTGGGCTTCAGACCGTGTGTCAGTGGACAACCGTGCATCCACTTCAGCCACAGTGCCAGGAGACACACACTTGCACGATAAGTACTGGGCGTGTAATCATGGCAAACTGCTACGCAGTTGCTAGACAGAAGGAAACCAAGTAAGGACCACAAGGAAACCTTGTGGCCTAAACGTAGCCTACAGGTGCCACCGCACTGTGCCCGGGAACGTGGAGGGGCGCCTGGGAGACTCTCCTTGAAGAAGAACAGTGGGCTCCCTTTTGGCTACTTGGCCCCTTTCCATGTGTTGGTATTTACAGAGCAGGCTGGGAATGTTTCTCATCCTTTCAGTTGGCTTTGCGCAGAGCAAATCGGTCCAGCCAAGGTGCTGATAAATAGCCTTGGGAGCAAAGAGGACAGGGCAGTGTCGCCCCACCGCTGCAGCTCCCGATAAACCTGCGTGAGCCTGGGTGGGACGGACAGCCATGCAGTGTGCTGTGCGCTAGGATCGAGCCTCGAGATAGAGGCCATGACCTCCCAGGGCATAAAAGAAGAACGCATCCAGGCTGATTCAGAGCATCAGCAGCCAGCTCAGCTACGGTGCACAGGCTACCTCTCCTGTGCGTCCTTCTCTCTGCCTATTGCAGTGGCGACGTCAGGCCTCCCGCCCTGCCCAGCGCTCAGCACGCCAGTGCTGCTGTCGTTTGCACAGTCCCTCGTCCTCAAGCTCCTCCCTTCTTCATTCATTAATAAAGCCTGGGTTTGGCCCTGAGTTAAGGCTTCTGTTGCTGTTCACCGTTTTCCTAGCTGAGCTGAGCACTGTTTGGCTTCCCAGAGCTACGCAAAGCCTTAGGGTCGGTATTCTCGCGATGCGTTGCTCTGGGAGTGGTAGGCTGCAATTACTACAATTCCAGTCACTTTTCCATGGAATTGCAAACAGAAGCTTCTCAGGCCAGCAGGAGGACCGGGAGGGACTTGGGAGCCACACGCACAGCTGCTTACCTTTTTGGCAGAAGGGCCCTTCGTACGCAGAATGCGTGCAGTCGCACGAGTAGCCACTGTGCTTCTCCACACACTTGCCCCCGTTGTGGCAGTTGCTGCCGTAGCTGCTGCAGTGCCCCGGGCACCCCGGCCTGACTCCAGAAGTGACTTTTGCTCGCTCTTCCAGGTCCAGCTTTTGTCCGTTCAAGAATAGGGAGCGGATGCACCCCAGGAAGCCCTTCTGTCTCGATGAAGTTCCTCCTACAAATGAAAAATAAAGGGAAAAACTGTAAGGTAATGCGAGACTCTGTGATTTTAGGTTTAGTGTTTTTGTGGCAGCAGTTAGCTAGTCATTTGTGATAATACTGTGTTAAAGTTTTCTTTAAGGTTTCCAGGGAGACATTAGAATTAATGAGAATAATCACGAATGCTAAAAAAAAAAAAAAAATGTTTCCAGGGAGAATTAAGAATTTGAAAAGTGAGGGGAAAAAAAGTGTGTCCTGGGCTAAAGAATCAATGCCTGGCAGAAGCATCAGAGAGAGAGAGAGAAAGAGAGAGAGAGAGAGAGAGAGAGAGAGAGAGAGAAGAGAGATGAGACAGACAGACAGAGACCAACAGTCAGACAGACAGAAAAATCATGGGTCCTCAAACTTACCAAATTCAAACTATAAAACGTGAGATTTCTACCTAGAATGCTGAATGGGACTGTAACAACTTTTCACTGAGATTTCAGCTTGAAGGTTTCAGGGAGAGTTGATATGCTCCTTCAAGTTTTCCAAAGAGCAGAACTGATTCAAAGTCTTCCAGTGCTTTGTTTTCTCTGAAAATTTGCATAGGGCCTCCCTCATAAGAAAGTATGTGTATTAAAGAACAGCAAGGGTCACTGAGAGAGCTCAGCAGACCAAAACGTCTGCTTAGGCAAGCTTAGGCAAGTACAGGTACCATGGTTCAATCCTCAGCACCACATGCTACACCAGTCCGACCCCAGGCAGACTGAGCTGCCCAAAAATGGAAAGAAAGAAAGAAAGAAAGAAAGAAAGAAAGAAAGAAAGAAAGAAAGAAAGAAAAGGAAAACAGGCACTTGGTTGATGCCAGAAATTTGGCAAAAGCCTGGCAGAAGCCTAAGTCCAGCCTGCCCTTAAATCACAGCCATTTCATTTCAAATCCACACATTTAAGGACCCACTGGCATGTGCTAAGTGGGCATCGGGTGCGAGTCTTCGACGTCTGCCACATGCACTTACAGTTGACCTTTGTGTTCAGTACCTTAGGCTCTCCTGTGTGACACCCATTCATTTCTAGCACCTTATGTTACCAATCTTGGCCTAACCAATAATCAGGTCAGACATGTTTTTGTCAAGCTGCATCAGATAGAGACTACAAAAATTATCTCCAACAAGGAAGTTAGATGTTGAAGAGAAGTGAAGTTATAAGTTTAAAAAAAATGCATAAGTGATATAATAGAGGAGAAGCCAAAAAATAACCAGGCATGTGGCAGGCTGGAGATGTGCCATGGAGGAAGTGTCTGGCTCCTCTAAACCTCGCCAGAGTTTATGCCAGGAAATACACATGCAGCCTTCACTGTCTGTCTCCAACCACTGAGACAAAACATTCCTAAGGGATAAATCCAGTGTCCTACTCTTCTAGGATGAAACTCCACTGTAGTTCCTTCTGATAAGTGATACCCAAGTAGACCAAGAGGCCAAACCCCAATTTCATTCTCCTGTCTGTCTCACTTTTGGGGAGTAAATCTTTTAACCACAAGGTAAATCAATTACACGCATGGCACATCCTCCAAGAAGGTTCATTATTCTCTCCCAGGATTGTATAGACTAAACAGAGGAGGATTTACGGAGCGCCGTGTTTTCCTTCCGTATTTTGCAGTCCCTCCCCATTTGCATTGGAATAACTCCTCATATATCTTGTTAGTGTCATTTTTCCTTAGCTGAGGTGGAGAATGTTAGATCTACTGCACACTCCCTTCCATGTGACTTACTTAACCAATCTATAAACAGAGAAGGTGAGTTCTCTCTGCAGAGCTGTGTTCCTTGAGGTGTGAGGTATGCGGGGCCTGGAAAGAACTCCTCTGACAAGAACCATGTCACAAAACAGCGATGTTGTGAGATCCTGTACAATGAAACTGCACAATGCACTACACCTCACCTTCACCTGGCTATGTTCTATTCTTTACTCAGAAGAAAACTTAAAAGTTAGATCATTTTTCTTCACTGAGAGGAATATGACGATTAAAGAAAATATGTCACACATACACACACACACACACACACATACACACACTGAACCAAAGTAGCTGCTTGTTCTCTATGTTCTCTAAATGATGTTAATTACTACCTGTAGAATGTTATATGACATATGCATGTTTTATAAAACTGAAATTAGCAGACGCAACGGCAGTTTCCCCTCTTTCTGCCCCACACAGCTGTGCTCTCCAACCCCAATTTGTGGATTTGTGTCTTCAGATCCTTCTGCAGCCTCCTGCCTTCCTCTGCACTCAGAGCCGTGCCTTTGATACAGGACCCCCGGCTTTACCTGCGTCCAGGCACGGCCGTGTTCTCTTCAGGCCAACTCTTTCCACCCATTCACTACTTCACAACTAGGATGGGTAGAGTTGGAGGTGGATTCCCCTACTCTTGTCAGATGTAAACTATCCCCCCAGGTGGCCCATCTTCCTGGAAGTCAAGGAGAACTTGAGGAGCCATAACTGGGTTGCTGTTACGACCTCATCAGAATTGTGTCACTGGAGATGTATGTGGCCTGGAATCAGATATCTTTCTGCCTCTCTCCCCATCTCTTTCTCTGTTTCCTGGTTGATCTATGGTGACTCATACTCCATGGACAGGCCCCTCTACCTTCCTGTTCTGCCTCAGAGGCAGTGAATATGGACTGAGTGTTCTGAAAACAGCAATCCTAACAGATCTCTCCTTCTTTACATTGCAGGTATCAGGTATTTTTTTCGGAGAACCCCAAAAGTGATTAATAATGAAGCACGATGCTGAAAGTGGGGCTGTTGGTGTGCCTACATAGGACAGTGTGGTTCAGAAGTGTCTGGGAATGGTTTGCAAGAGCAGACTGTAATGGATTCAAGGTGATAGATTGGGATCATTAGAATGCTATAGGCAAAGGAAGCAGAAACTCATGCATTATTCTGGTCAAAGTTCAGAAGACCAGAACAGTGATAGGCATGTGGTCAGTAAAGATCAAGTTCAAGAGGTTTCTGTTGGAAACAAGAACTTCATTGTGAGTTGGAATAGAGGACATGTGTGCTACATCCTGGAAGAAAATTAGAGTTCATTTATGCCATATCCTGAGGCTTTGCTGGACACTTACATTAAGAAAGCAGACTAATTAATCTGGGCAGGAAATTCCAAAGCAGCCCATTCTGACTGTGGCATGAATGCTGTTGGCTACTTTTAGCTGGATCAACAGTGAAAAGCAGGAGTAAAAAGTAGATGTGAAAAGTTTCCAGTTTTGTGAGAGACAAACACCCTCAATGTTGAGGCTTTAGAGAGCACGGTTGTGCCGAAAATGTTAGGGATAAAGAGAAACCCAGTGTCTTGCTTTAGGACAGTAGGGAAGAGGGCATAATGGCATCTTAGGGACCAGCAAGACACCACAATTTTCACGTTCCATTGTACAAAGCTATAAAGCTCTCATTTGAAAAGAGAGAACCAAGGACCAGTGAGATAGCTCAGTGGACTAAGTATCTGCTTACGCAAGAACAGGGACCTGAGTTCTACCTCCAGTACCACTTGCTGTGCTGGTCCCACCCATGGGGCATGCAGAGTCAGCTACTGAGACTGGAAATGGTGGTGCACGCCTGTAACCCCAGCATTGGGGAGGCTGAAAACAGGAGGACCGCTATGAGTCTGAGATGCATAGTGAGACCCTGTACCAAATAAATAAAAAAGAAAGAACAAAAAGAGAATGCTTTCTAGAAAACTAACTCTTGCAGAGGATGTTGGCATCATCCCATGATGCTGGGTTTAGAGGCATACAGTAAGGGTCATGGAGGTTTTCACTCAGATTTCAGAAGGCCTGGGAGGCCAGTGTGTCCCTGCGAGGGGAGGAGGCGAGCTGTGAGTGTGGAGCCAAAGTGCAAAGGAGAACCCTGGAAGCTAGGGATGCAGGAACAGGCGCTTTCTGCTGAGGGAACCCAAGGCGCTTGAAGTTCGCCTCTCTCTACTACTTGCCCCAGGCGCTGGGCTTAAAGCTTTAGGAGTTAATGTGTGCTCCATTCTTTAAGTCTGGTTTTGATCGACAGCCTCATCTTAATAGTAGCCTGCATACTCAGTTATTGATGAATTGACTTTTCTAGGTAGCATAGAGGTGGAAGATGAAAATGAATGAGGAAGAAATACTTCATAATAGAAGCTTTGACATGCAGGGTGCAAGGCAGGGAGTGAAAAACAGAAGATGGTCTGCCTCTTCATCAACAGGAGGACCAAGAAGCTGCTCCAGGACAACTGGATGCTCCACGCTGGCCACAGCGCAATGTGTCTGCAGCGAAGGCCAAGTCCTAGGTTCTTACCAACAGTGGCCTTGCCGTGGCCCTCTGCAGAAAGCAGGGTATGGAAGGACAGCACTGCTGAAGTCTTGGGACAGTTAGGCTTCCATACTACTTTTCAAAAGCTCAATAAGGAGAAGGGACTGGATAAATCAAAGAGATTTCCTTCCTGTGAGCCAAGCATGCACACATATTCCAGCTGCGCTGTAAGTGTTGACTCCCTAACAGAGTAAATCTCATACTGTTTTCCCAGAACTAAGAGACTTAGAAATCATGACTCATCATAGGAGAAACTGAGAGAGTTCTGAGCAGGATCCTTCACCCTCATCACACTACTCCAAATACCCTCCTCATAGACTATGGCACACCAGGACTGCTTGGAACCCCAAAATGTCCCCCCTTAGCCTGTACTCCTTGGATGGCTGATGGACTTGACCATCACCATGTTCCCCTTGTCTGACCGAGGACCAAAGACAGAGCATGCAGTCAGAAAACATTTATTGAGGGTCGGTGAGATAGCTCAGTCTAAAGCGCCTGCTTAGGCAAGCTTAGGCAAAGTGCAGGGACTGCCCTTGGATCTCTGGTACCACATACCACACCAGTCCTGCCCCCGGGTGGGCTGAGCAGGCCACAAAAAAAAAAAAAAAAAAAAAAAAAAAATTGTTGAATAAACCCTAGCAGAAGCCAACTGCAAGAAAAGAGCAGGAACCACCCAGAGCAAGCAGAAGGGAAAGGCGAGCCAAATTTTTGCTCCCTTCCCAACCTTGCAAGTGAAATCCACACAACTGAAGAAGTCACTGGCCTTTAAAGTAACCTGTTGAATAAGAAAATAACAGAGGAAGAGGCTGATCCCTTGGAAAACGAAGGAGATATTTTAAGAAAATTCTTTGATTAAAAAAAAGCGCGGCTTCACGCAGCCCCTTTTATCCGAACCCATTCCAGAAGAAGGGCAGGGCTAGGTGGGGACAGAACGGCTCTGCTGCTGCCACAGATGTGTGTGGATGTGGCCAGTGGCTTGCAGTCACACAGTGAAGTGAGTGGTGTTCTTGAATTCCAAGTGGAGGGGCTGTCTGTGGCCTAGGAACCCCTCCTGGCTAGCCGAGAAGCAATTTCAAACTAAAATGGTAGCACAGGAACTATGATATGGTAATAACACCTCAGAAGCCTCTGCATGTGAACCATGTTCACCTTGCAAGGGTCCTGCTGAAAATCCCTTCCCTTTCAGAGGCAGCAGCTGAGGAGATGGTCCCTACAGTGCCCCCCTTTCCAAAAATCTTGCCCTCGGCATTTGACAGATGTGCACATCAGGAGACCAAGGGGTGTCCCTGAAAGGTAAAAATGAACAGCAGGACAGCACACCCAGCTGTGAGGCACCAGCTCACCCCTGAGATGGACTCCGGCCCAGATCCCTTGGAGCCTAGGGAGGGGTCTGAGGTCCCAACTCAGTGGACAAGGCCAAGACCACAGCCCTTGCTCTTTAGCCAGAGCCAGGGTGAAGAAGTCATGGGCTGAACTCACGTGTGGCTCTGCTTGTCCTTTTCTCTACAAAATGAACCTCTCTTATGGTAGAAGCATTAGCTTAATCTCTTTCTCTCACAATCAGAAGAAACTCACTAATGAGAAGAGATGGCCATATGTCAGCAACCTTTTGTGGGGACCTTTCACAATATTTTCCATCCACTGCTCTCCTCAAGGGACTTCGCTGCCCTCCCTGGAGTCAGCAGTGGGTTACCAGATACTTGGACAAAACAAATGGGCACAGAAGCTGAGCTCGCAGAGTGGTGCCAGCCCTGCAGCACCAGCAGGGTATGTGTGCTAGGACTGGCCTGGGGCTTCCTGGTCCCATCAACGTGGGCACCTTGGCACACCTGAGCCTTCCCCTCCCATTCATTCCATACAGAGGTGCCTGAATGTCCTAGAAGTGTTTTATTTTCTAGAAAATTCTGTCGTGTCTCTGAACACTTATAATCCTAAATGCAAGTAAATAGTGTGGTGTTCTATATATTTTCTGTAGTGTTGTAAATGGTAAAAGTTAAATGTCCCCGAAGAATCAAATTATGATTTCTAGCATTAAATTTATGTTTCCTAACTCTCAACGTCTACCTTCCTGAGTGGTATTAAAAAATAAAGACTATCTAATGGAGTTGGGGACATAGTTTAGTGGTCTGAGTGCCTGCCTGGCAAGCTGAAGGCCCTGGGTTCAGTACCTACTACTGTGTGAAGTCCGAGCTGTGTAGTGAGACCCTGTACCAAGTAAATAAAGATTTAAAAAATAATAATAAGGCTGTATTGTACTGTCAAGAAAAAAACAGAATGAAACCAACAACAGAAAGACAGTATTATTCCTGGTATCTTTTTCTATCAGAAAAAAAAATATGAAGCAAAAAGAAACTTCTCTGTCCTGCTCCAGTGACTGGATATCCAACCAGCAGGGACAGTGCAGCATGACATGAGCTTCAGATACAGCCACAGGTTTTAGCTCACCACTTTAAAGTTGTTGAGTAAATACAAAGGAACAAAGTCCACTAACATGTCTATTAAGTTGTAGAAAGCACATCCAACTCTCAATTTTAAAAAAACAAATGTTTTGCAAAAATGTGATTTGATCACTTAACTTCCTTGACTATAAAAACATTACCAGTTTTCGGTAAAGGCTCTGAAAGCTGTAAGAATTTAATTTTATGATTCACTTATGTTGGAAGATATAGGAAAATAGTGTGATTTTTCATATATGTAGATCACATGTAATAACCAAATCAGGGAAGTTAACATTTCTAGCACCTCAAACTATTTTTTATTGCTCTGTGTTGATAACGTTCAACATAAAACATTCCAGCCAACTTAAAATATACAAGTCATTATTTTCTAACTATAGGCACTCTGTTGTTCCACAGAATGTATTCCTTTAATCTACACATAATTATGGCCTGGAGTGGTGGTACACACCTGTAATTCCAGCCCTCAGGAGGCTGAGGTAGGAGGATCACTGTGAGGTCTAAAGCAGCCTGTACTATATAGTGAGTTTAAGTCCTGTCTGAAAGACATAGAGAGGCCCAATTAAAAGAAAGATAAATGTATTTTTTAAATGCACTTTAGTACAGAGTCTAAAGGGTCTTGCCACAAATCAGACTCACAGATCCTCCTGTTTTCAGCCTCCCAAGCACTGGGCTTACAGGCGCAAGCCACCATGCCCAGTCTTAGCTGCCATCTCAGTGTGCCCCTGAAAGTGGGGTTGGCACGGCTGGCTAGGGATAGATGCACGGTCCAAGTACCTGTTCAAGCAGGTACTTTAACCTGCTGAGCTATCTGGCTGGCCCAAGGTAAATGTAATTATGCACCCTTCAACTGATCTCTCTGTCTCCCTCTCTGCAGGATCTCATGACCACTATTCTGCCATGTCAAGTCACCAACATTTTTAGTTTTAGTGAAGAATCATTTATTCAGTGACTATCGTAGACATTCTGAAGATTTATTTTTTATGCAGCCAAAAAAAAAAAAATAATAAAGTTCTCCTGGGAGGCAGTGTCTCTTACCTAGTTCTTAAACTAGATAGAACAAGCTCCCTTACATAATTATTATCAGGAACATCTAAAGTCATAGGCTCTATTTTGTGAGACATGATTCCGTTAGATTCAGCATTATATGACTTTTAAAACAACTCCCTTTTGTCAAATTATGATACTCAGAAACTGGGAAGATGTTGCAAAGACGCACGCAGCTTCTCTCTTTGCTCCACCACTGGCACGGTAAGAAGCGGAGTCACTCAGAGTTCTAGGAACGAACTGCTCAAACACGCCGCTGAGCTGTTTCCCCACACGAGCAGGCGCAGTGCCGCGCAGCGTGTCCTCAAGTCCGGACGGCGTCCCCAGGCTGCATTCTCCAGATGGAAAGCAAGTTACTGGTCGGCGCCCAGGCAGAGGCCTGTCTGGGAGGCCGGCTGAGTGCCCCGGCACAAGAAGGCCACATGCTCTCTTCTGTCCACGCTGTCATTAGCTCATCAGAGATTAGGTATCCTCTATCCTCCTAGCAACAGAGAGGCTGCATTTGGGGAAATTCTCAAACTTTCATTATTTATTAAGTCGCTATAGTACTTTCTCAAGAGACTGCAAGCTTGATGTCCATTCAGTTTATTTTAAAACCAATAGAACAATTGAGCTGCAGGGAAAAAATGGGTCCGTGGAAGAAGGGGAAAGAGATGACGTCGTTGAACACCAGTCAGATGCACGCATTTTCAGAAATTTCTCTCTGTACTACAATATGTTTTGAAAGATTTTGTACCAAATTTATAGAGAATGAGACACATTCCTTGCTGTTACCAGTGCCGGAGCAGAGGGATGGGTGTCACTCCTGATGCATGCAGGCAGAGGATCTCAAGCCTAGAAAGACCAGTAGCTAAACCTCATTATCATCTGTAGTAAACAGCAGTGAACTTCAGCTCCTACATATCAAAGTGTCCACACCGGGACATTTTTCCTGCTGGGTTAAACAAATTCAGCCTGTGAAATGGGATGGATGCAATTGTCCCTAACACAGTGATAAACTGGCCTGAAATGAAAGTATTGATTTGAGGAATCTAGCCTCCAGTGACTTGTGTGTCCATGCCTCAGCCTGTCACAGTGGCTCAGTGGCCAGGGCAGCACTGAGAGCCGCTTTGTACCTCACACAATGCAGCCTGCATCTGGTACTGAGCGAGAGCTCACGGCCGCATCAGGGGTCCAGTGATTACAAGGCTGAGCGAGAGCCTGTTTGGACCAAGCAACTGTGGAGTGGCCAAAGATAAATAGGCAGATGCATCCCAATTAATATTTATGTTCCTCAGCACAACATTTATCCTAGTACACAGCAAAGGATTCTTTTCCTGCCAGCAAACATGAACATATAGCATGTCTAAGCTGCTGAACCATAGAGAATTCCGTTCTTCATTTGGGCTATTATAAGTGTCATAACTGCTTGCCTACTTATTTATTTACTGAATAACTGGATTACATAAAAAGAGATGTCAGGATTCTGTTCTGTTTTTGTTTGGGGCTCTGACATTTTTAAATGCACATATTATTCCAAGTACTCAACAATGAAATTTGAACCAACAGCCTCATGCGACCTCCAACAGCACGCTTTTATCTTGAAGTATGTTAAGACAAATCCAATAAAGGAACGGAACCTCGGAGACGGGACTTAGCAGCAACAGGCGCAGGTGTTCTCTCTGCGGCGCCCTGGCTTCCTGCTCCACCAAGCCTGCTCCTCCAGACCTGGCAATGTGCCTTGCAGCTCACGGCATTGGTGATCAATTTAACAGAAATGTCTAAAAATAAAACTCACCACAAGCATAGCTGCCTAGCTTCTCTTTTAACTTCAATAAAGTTTATCACATATTCAGTCCACAGGATAATCTCTCAGCTACATGACATTTTCATGAGAGGGTAAATTAAGTATCCCAACCTTATATCTCCCATCAGTTCAAAAGCTTCATTAACATTGCCTAAAGATAAATGAAAACTTAGCATGGAATATAATTTATGAAAATTACAAAAGCTGAGTGTATTCCTCTCTCTCTGTCTCTCTCTCTGTCTCTCTCTCTCTGTTTGTCTCTGTCTCTGTCTCTCTGTCTCTCTCTCTCACACGCACACATACACATACACGCGCACACACACACACACACACACACACATACACACACACACAAACTTATATTAGGGATGACCAGCAATCTTCCTCAGACAAAATGTGAGATTTCAGTGGAGTTAAAATAGCAATATAATTTTAAAGTATTTTTATACCAAAACATATCAGTTAATAAATGGTTAATTACATAAGTGTACTGAAGTCTTAAAAATATTTTAGTAACTTATACCTTAACTTTTGCTGGACGTGGGCAACACAACTGAAGAAGAGAAAGGTTATTGAGGAGTATGACCTCTATCATATGATGGTTTTAATGACAGCTTTTCTCAAGAGGTTGAAACATTTCTCTTTCTGGGTTTGAAAGAAACAAACAGCACACACTTCATGTGGGGGTGGGTTTTAATTACTTTGAAGAAACTCTGTAAACTGGGTACAATACTGAACTCGCAACTGAGGCAGTAAAGTTACAAGTTTGAGTCCCGTCTGGGTAGCTTAACTACCTATTCATTGTCTATAAATGAATGAATGAATGAATGAATGAGTGAGTGAATGAAGATATGGAAAGGATGAGAAGGGAAAGAAAATTAAGTGAGAAAAGTAAAGGGTAGAGAACAAAAAAGAAAAAAAGGGATGAGGGAAAGGATAAAGAATAGAGAAAAGAGGAGTCCAGGTACAGCACATTGTCCAATCCTGTTACTCATTTACAGCCCTGCTCTGTAATTCTATAATTCCAAGTGCCACGTGGGATCCAGTTCTTGGTTTAGCTCTGATTACTTTAGAGTCTGGTTTTGTACTTAAAACTTTACAAGCTCCCCGTGTCCATTATCTTACAGCCACAGCTGTAAGAATGTCCTTGTATCAATCAGTTCAGAAATTAGTTGGCCTAGTGTGTCTGAAATTGTCTCTTACATGTGAGCATAAGCACATGCATGCATCTGTACACACACACACACACACACACACACACACGCCTGGCCACAAGCTTCTGGAAAACCAGTGGCCTTTCTCAATTCCTCTTCCAACCACCTCAAAAGACCAAGGTTTCCTGACCAGCACCAGGTGTTTTCAGCACAGGCCGGATGAAGGGACAGACACAGAGAGAATTCAGAATTCTTCTGTGTCCATGGCAGGTCCCGGGTCGCACAAACAGCGTGTCCCAGGAGCTTCTCCACTACAGGCAGGAAAAGACCAGCAAAGCGAAGTCTGTCCAGGCACCAGCACAGCCCTCTGCACATGCAGAAGGTAGTGATTGCAGGGACACTGCATGATCAAAGCTCCCTCGTTTAACAATAAGCAGCCCTTCCCCCAGCCAGGCTGCTGACCTCTGAAATTCCTTTCAGGGGCTTCAGCTATTTCATAACTATTTCTTCCTGCTGTGGGAGGTCACCAGGGCTCAGGCATCACTAACAGATGATGACTGACAAGGGGGTCCAGTGCCTTGGAGTCTACTCCAGGAAGTAGCCCGTGTAACCAGTTGGTGTCTCCTGGCCTTAAGAGATTTTAATTGTAATGATGATAACAGAGCTTTCCCTAGGTATCTGAAGATACGTACAAAAAGAAAATGTATCGAGTTGGAAAGCAGCTGAATCAGGAGAAGCAGCTATTATTTGGCTATGCCTGTTGAAGCCCAAAAGGAACAATCTGTTGAAAGACGTTTGTGGTTATAAGTAATGACATATGCGAATCATTTCTCAGTTCTAAAATAGAAGCGATTGTCCTTCAGCTTAGTCACAGAGTGGCCTTACAGGGTTTTTAGCACACAGTGTGACTTCAAATGTCCCATACCTACAAACAGTTGGCTGCTCAGCTGCAGGCGGAAGTGGCCCTCCTCAGAAGTCTCCCTGGTGCTCCGTGGGAGGTTGTCCACCTGGAGTGAGATCTCCTTGAGGCTCCTCTCGGCCCGGACATAATGCCACTGGTTGTCATTCAGAGGAGATGGAGACTGGACGACCAGCTCCACAGGGCCGTTCCCCACGTCAATGGCAAAGGTGATCTCAGAAGGAGCTGGAAGCACACAGAGAAACAGGAGAAGGGTGAAGGCAGCCACTGGTGTGCTAAGGGAACAGTGAATAAAGAAAGAACTATTTTAAGGCAGAGTGGACAGTAAGGACATCCTTCCAAATCCCTGCGCCACTGAAGTCACTGGAAATCGGAATGACTGCCAAACACGGGACACACACATACCCTGTGCACCCTCAGCTGACCCTTAACTTGAACTTTGAGGAACAGGAAAGGGATCTGAGCTCCCAGCTCTGACAAACACCCACATGAGTGAGCGGTGGCTCTGAGCTTCCTGGCTCTGCTCGTTTGGCTGCACACACCTGCACTGATATAGCCATAAGGTCTGTAAGCAGCTCCACTCGTGAGGAAGGAGCCCTAGAGGCTGGGAAGTTCCATGCCCACCTCCATGGCTAGTAGTGCCCATGATACAGTCCTTCCCAAGTATGCCCAAGACTGAAAAACAAAGTGGAGCGGAGAAAGCTGAATGGCTTTCTCCAAGGAGACTTCACTACACACTGAGCTTCCTGGGGTCATGCCATGTCTTCTGTGACTCTCTTGCTGTAAATAATCTGCATATCCCAGAAGTCAGGCGGTAGACCAAGTGTTAATACTACTGTTGATGAAATGGTGATGGTGGAGGCGATGGTGATAGAAGCGGCAGTCACGACAGTAGTGTGGGTGGTGGTGACGATGGCGATGGTGGTCATGGTGGAGGTAGACAGGGAACGATGGCTCTGGGGGTAATGTCTGTGATAGTGCTTGGCGGTGGCAGCAGCCATGCAGGGAGTGCCACTGGTGGTGATGGTGGGGGGCAGTAATGGCAGTGGCAGCTGTAAGCCATCAAGGAAGAGAAATGGAAGTTGCACCATAGCAGGTAAAACAAACGTGGTTACCATGCTAAGCACAAACTATGATATTATGGTTTGGGCCTAAAACGTTCCCCCAAAGTATTCAAAGTTGGGCACTTTGAAGGTGATCAGACCACGGGGGTTCTTTACTCATCCTTAGAGGGATCCATTAATGGGTTTATAACTAAAAGACACAACAAGAAGCAGGACCCAGCTGGAGCAAAAGAGCCACTGGGCTGCGGTGCGCAGGGCGGCACCGTTCCCAGCCACTCTGTCCTCTGAGCTTCCAACCACCGCAGGCACCTTTCCTCCACCCACCTCTGCCATGTCGCTTAGGAGCCAGCTAGCACAACAGAGTGCCCAGAATCCCAGCACGCAGCGCCTCTGACGGCCGCAGGCGGTAGAGATTCCATGCGGCAGGGAGGATACTGACTAACGCCTAGGTGTTCTCTCACTGGAGTCTTAAACACCACCCTATAAGACAGAGATCATGATCCCTACTTTATGGGTGAGGAAAATCCAGACAAATGTAAGTAGTTTCCTCCAAGTTTGCCAGATAATAAATAGAATCTGATTGTGCAGGTACAACCCCTTATTAGTTTGTCCTTTGGAACACATTGTCTTACATTTTCCATTATTAAACAAGAATTTTCCAAATCTGAAAGAAGCGTAGAGTTAATTATACAAGGAGTAGGAAGGGAAAGCAGTCTTCTGTGAATAACTGCTATTTTCATGTGGCAAAGCTTTCTCTCTCTCTCTCTCTGTATGTTGTGTCCCTGTCCCCTTTGTGTTACCCCCTCAATCAGGAAACAAATACTTAACACCATCCTTAATTGGCAGAATAAGTTAAAGAGATGCCGGAAGTTAAACATCACTGTGGATCCCCGCCCATGCAGTCAGTAACGCTACACAAAGCTGCCCCTACTACAGGAAGCACCTAAGAAGGAGAGATTCAAAGGGCATGTGACTTTTAATTGCTTCCTTTAATGAGAAGGCCTGACCTTAAGGAGAAGCAGCGAATTGGAGCCTGAAAACTGGAGCCTGAGAGCACGGACTGTAGACACCCTTTCCTCAGCTGGTTTCCTTGCACCATCCCGATCATCAGATTTTCATCTTAGCAAAGCTCTTAGAACTGTGCCCGGCACATCACGCCGGCAGTGAACGCGAGAACGACTACTACCTGCGGCAATGCGTGGTCCCCAAGACAGAACTCTCGGTCTCAAAGCCTGCGCAGGCTCACAGGACAGGGAAAGCCCGGAACCCGATTCCAGATCCCTGAGAACAACTGGACGAGAAGCCCGCAAGCGGGTGCCCGGCTAGAGGCTCCGCGGCCGGGCCCTGAAGTGAACAGGAGCACTCAACCGCCACAGGGGCGAAGGCCCCCCATAGGACCATGATGGGAGAAGGGGAGACCCCGAGACTGCGCTGGCTGCCCATGACCTCAGCCTCGGGCTCTGACCCGCAGGCCCCCGCTCTCGCTATCTTCTCCTTTATGGTCACAATTAAAACCCATGGTGACCTAGGCCTTAGGAGGGCTTCTGGCCCGCCAGGGACCGGCGCTGATATGGACAGAGAGGCTGTGAGGCCTTTTTTCATGTGTTTGGTGCAGGGTCTCACTACACAGCTCTGACTCATACTGATCCTCCTGTATCCTCCTGTGTTCGGCCTCCCCAGCGCTGGCAGCACAGGCTTGCACCACGACCTCCAGACTTGGTCGCCAGTCTGAACGTGCCCTGAGGGGGTGTGGGAGTCTGTGCATCATGAGGGACCGGGTATTGAACCCTGGCCTTGTGCTTACCAAAGCAGGCACTTAGACCACTGAGCTATCTCACCAGCCCTGAGGCTGCAAGTCTTTAATGGAACCTGTTAGCCTCTTCCATGTGGCCATCTCAAAATGAGAAATATATATTCAATAAAATAGGGTTACACACTTTGAAGGCACAGATTCTTAGAGATTCTGATAAACTGTGATTCTTACCTTTCACATGTACACTTGGACAAATTGCAATCACTTCCCAAATGCCCTGTGCCTCCACATCTGGAAGAAAAGAATTCTCTTGACTTCTAACCTTCTTTACTCCTGAAAAGGTTTGGCAAAACTTGGCAAGGCGCCTCGCAAAAGAGCAGAGACACAAAGGTGCAGACTGGACTCTACACATTTACAGCTAGGTAACTCCAGGCTTATTGTCTGTGGGCTTATCATTTTGATCTGTTTAGTGGACAATGCTCAGCAAGGAGGAGGTGGTGCCCTTCTGTCATAGTCACAGACAGCACTGTTTCCAAACAAAATGAAGTGATATAAAGAATTCAATAGGAGTGTTGGGGAGATAGCTCAGCAATCTAAGTGCCTGTCTTGCAAGCATAAGGGCCCGGGCTTGATCCCCAGTATCACATGCCATGCCAGCCCCGGAGCCAAGCATTGTGGCGTCTGCCTGCGTTCCCATCTCTGGAGAGGCTGAGACAGCAGGGTCACTATGACTCCAAGCTGTGCAGTGTGACCCTGTATCAAATACACACATAGATAAAAGATTAAAAAAAGAGAATATGGCAGTGTCCCATCTCAGTAATCACTCAACAACCCAGTGATTTTTTATTATGACTATTAATTTGTACTATTCTCTGAGGTTCTAGTTACAGCATAATCAAAACAATATCATATGAGGTACTATTTTTAATACAACACATTTGCATTCTAAAATATCAATATGAGTGGTTTTGTGTGTTTGTTTTTTTCCCCACTAAGCAGTTCAAGAAAATTCTGGTTTTTTAAATTTAATTTCTGCTGAAATGAATTACAGAGCCCACTTGAACTCATATTATTAGAAACCAGCCATAAAAATGAAAAGATTAAATCTCAGTCACTTAAAAAATATGGCAACAATGTATCTTGCATTAGGTCACAAACGTACTATGATTACAGTTGTTACACACTTATATGTAAAAAAAAAAAAAGCTATTTCCCAGGGCTTCACCTATTTTTAGGCACTTTTCATGTGAGTTAGACATTTCAGTCCTCACATGGGCCTCAGAAGCATCACTGCTGATCTCCCCAGCCCCCTCATTACCACATTCACAGCACTTTTGCTTTCTTTCTAGGCTTTCGGCAAAGCTGCTCCAAGCTAAGACAGGAAGGTGGGCCTGGCCTACCACCCATCTTTTCTTTCCAGGTCAGATAAGGTGCATTTCAGGCTTGCGGGGTAACTGGATGGAAATGATCCACCAGGCAGGAAGGTAGATTTTGCCTCAAGCACAGCTAGCCTGACACCAACGTAAATATTCAGGAGTGAGAACAGAGAGAAAAGTCATGCAGACCACTAATATTTTGTGTTGCGCTGCCCAATTTTCAGAACTAAAGTGGGCCCTGTGTCTAGCCCTCTTCCTGTGTCCGGCTCCAGGGGAATCTCTTCTTGATGTGCTGCTTCTCACTGGGTTTTCTGTTAACTGGAACTAAATACACCTGGTTGGTGTTTGAGGGTTACCAGCTCCACACTGTGGTTATCACTATGGAGGTGACAACATTTCTAATATGGCTTACAGTTCCAGGAGCATACATTTGAGTACACCCTGGGTTCTGCAGCCCAGGCTCTTGCCAGTTGCCATGGTGACTTCGAAAGGCCGTTCCTTCCTGCTTTTCCTCAGCAAGCCCTGATTACACCTACCTGCAACAGAGGTCACTGCCAGCAAAACTAACACTTTTTTATTCACAATCCCATCAGAATCACTAAGACTCAAAGGGATGTGAACTATCCTTTTGTTCCTAGCCGATAGGACAGATTAATCCCAAGGTGATACAACTTAAGAGTCTTTGTTGGAAGTGACCCAAAAAGAAATGGATTGAAAATTTCATGGAGACCCACTGTCCCCTGTCCAACAACTTGGCGTGCTAACCTTGGAAGCTGATTTTCAGAGGGTTGGCAAGGAACGTGCCTTGGGGACTGAACGAAGTCTATTCTGAGCCACCACACCTGCTGGAAGTAGCCCTCTTTTCCAACTAGCTGGTCTGTAGGGATTTCCTGCTATAAATTCTCTAGGTAAAAATTCTATCTGCCAAAAATGCATAGTATCACTTTAGCTATAAATAAGAAATGAAATATTGCCCCCAAGTTTGACACTTCCCCTTCTAAGTATTAGTAAGCATAATGCTCAATGTAGGTGCTATGGAGTTCTTCA
>PVKN010005729.1:0-30045 GCA_004027915.1 Capromys pilorides | reverse complement strand
GGGAGTAGGGACAAAATTAATGACCAGGATGGGATCCTGGCTTCTCTGTATGTCTCCAGGCAACAAGTTGGTCTCTCTGGGCTCCCGTCTGTGAGGGAGGGTCAGAGGACTGCTAGGATGAAAGAAGGAGAAGAAATTGGATGGCAAAAAGTTTAAGAAAACAGCTTCTTTGACAAGAAGTTAACAAAGCAATAGATCTTACTTCAGGTGGGAAAAATATAAAGACAAGAAAACCTCTGAAGCCAGATGAGGCAAGCAGAAAGTCTGGACAGCAAGGTGCTTATCACCTAGCCTTTCAGAAGACAACCAGCAGCAAAAGGTTAGCAAAGTGGACACGGGGAAGGTGCTTCTGATGCGCCGCACAGTGGACAGGGCCCAGAGGATGCTCTGGTCACAGGTCCCAGTAGCACAGTCAGGTCCAAGAAGTCAGTGGGACAGATCAAGAGGGACCATGAGGGAACCAGGTGAACGGATAAGTGGCTTAAAACACAAGCTGCTAGGGCTGGCCAAATAGCTCAGTGGATTCAAGTGCCCGCACAGGGGCCAGGAGTTCGATCCCCGGGCCTGCTATGCCAGCCCCACCACGGGGCATGCTGAGACAGCAATTGAGACTGGGCATGGTAACGTGCACCTATAATCCTAGCTCTTGAGAGGCTATAAACAGGCAGATCACTACAAGCCCAATCTAGTAGTAAGACCCTGAACACCCTGTAGATCCTTCCCTAAAAATAAAAAAATAATTAATAAATAAATAAACCCACAAGCTGCTGTTCAGGTGCTCACAGCAGCCTTTGTTTCTGCTGAGGACTCACAGGGAGACCCAGAGGCTCAGTGAAGGAAGGGAAACTGCTCTCTTTTGCCCATGGGCTAGGTGCAGGCTGGCCACTCTCCAGGATGATGGGCAGGCAGGGAGGCTGAGGGAACAGCTGGCGCTGACCAAGAAGAAGAGGGGCAAGGTCCCTGGAGCTGACCAAACACAGGACAGCTCACCTTCAAAGGGTTAAAATAAGGGATTCAGCTCAGCAGGCTGAGAGGCAGGAGGATCACTGGGATCCGGAAGCCACCTGGGCTACAAAGTGAGTTTAAGGTCAGCCTATACTGCACAGTGAAACCCTGTCTCAAAAAAGACAATAAATAAATAAAAGAATTCAAGTGAGTGGCTGAGCTCCTATTCTGAGAGTCCGTGAATCTATGGACCACATGTGATGGTGAGGAGGGTTTAACATGGTTTCCTCCAAGAAAAGTGGTTATGGGGCCAGGGCATTGCAGGTACCAAGGGAAAGCAGGAACTGTAGGTGCAGATCTCACTCATTTCTAAGGCAGCACCTGCAGTGGGAAGGGCCCTGGGGCAACCTGCTGCCATGGCAGCCTGGGGACAGCAGGGCTCAGAAGGTCACTGATGCTGTGAACAGTGAGGCCAAGCTCAGGAATAAGATGAAGACCAGGGCAATGAAGGAGCCTCCCCAAGAAACCTAGGCAAGCATCTGAACGGTACAGAGCTTGGCAAGGAAGGCAGGGTCATGCAGAGCGCTTGGAAAAGATAAGGGAAAATCCCAAAGAGAGGCTGGGGAACTGCTGCTCCCACACAGGGAGTTTGTACTGTGTTTACACATCTGTGAAAAGGTTAAGATTTTGAAGGAAGTAAGCTCAAGTGAAAGAAATGAGCCCGAGCTGCTGTTGTAAAAGGAGAAGCAAATGAAACAGAAAGAAACTGCCTGAGAATCATCTGGCTTTGGAAGAGCAGAGCCCAAAGTGGAATGGCGGAGGAATCTTCGTATCTCATTAGAATGCCATGACTTCTAGGCAAGCAGGGAAATCAAATGGAAAACTTCAGTGTTCTGGTAAAGGGTCAGCTGAAACCTGCTGCCGTTTATCAGCCTTAAGTCAGCACCTGATGAAGCGACACAGCAAGCCTTCGTCCACCCACCTGCAGTTAGTGTGGGATAAAGCTCAGGGATGGACCAGGCCTACACCTGGGAAAAAAAGGGCTTAATTAATCTCCCCTTTCTGCTCATGCCCAAGGCAGATTCTCCCTAATCACATCTTAATGTGCAAAAAGTTTAACTCACAACGTAAAGAAGAAGAGTAATTACACAGAAAAGGGCTTCCTATGACAAATGCCTTCCGGCCAGGTACTGCTTTCCAGAAAGTAGCTAATCGGAGGCTGCTGGGAAGGAGGCAGCCAGGACCTATGGCTGGGGCTAGCATCTATCTGACATGGCAACTGCCAGACCCAGCAGCCAGTTCCAGGGAGCACTTTTTTTTTTTTTATACATTTTTTCCTGAAGCCCTCTTTCAGGGTGTGGTGGAGACAGGGTTGTGTGCACAGGGATGGAAGGGAGGTCCACATAAGACCTCCTTAGAACAGTCAGAGATTTCTGGGCCTGATAAAGGAATCACAGCCTATTGAATTTGACAGTGGTAGTAACAACAGGGACACTGGATGGTGCAGTAGAAGGTAGTAAGTAAATGACTTATTTCTGTAAGTAATTTTGAGCAGTGGGAAAAAGACTTCATGAAACCTAAGTACAACTCCAAAGGGGCCAATGCTGGGCAGGGAACCAGCCTCCTCCTCCATGATAACCACCAGGCATGTGTGCACACAAGGGACCTTTCATAAAACAGGCTTGACCTGTAATGTGGGGAGCTGAGGTAGGGATCACAAGTTTGAACACAGATTGGGCAATTTAGGGACTCAGGGAGACCCTGTTCAAAATGAAAAGTAAAATAATAAAGGGGGCTGGAGGGATAGGTCAGTGTGAAGGCCCTGCATTCAACCCTCAGTGCTGAAAATAAAAAGATAGATCACATAAAATTTTGATTTTGATTTCAACAGGCCAATGAAGCATCTGAAACAAACAATAAAGCAAGTATTTTGCCTCAGTTTACACTAATTTAAAGAAATTTTTTAAGATTAAACAAGAAAGCTTATAGAAGCTCTTTTAGCTGAAGTTGCTTCTTAAAAGGTTATTGCGACTTTTTATTATGGCAAAATATATATAACATTTTAACTTTTTTCCATTTTTAACTATCTCTCTGTCTCTCTATCTCTCTATTTCTCTCTGTCTGTCTCTGTCTCTCTGTCTCTCTGTCTCTCTCTTTCTCTCTCTCTCTGTAATTCAGGCTGGTCTTGAGAACTCACTTTGTGTCCCAAACTGGCCTTGAACTCACAGCAATCCTCTTGCCTCTGCCTCCCTCACTAGTCACTTTAACTTTTTTTAAGTGTGCCACTCAGTGGCAGCAGTTACATTTACAACCTGTGCAACTATTGTTGCTTCCATCACTCCAAGCAGAGACTGTGCCCATGAAGCCACACTGTCTCACTTGCCTTTCTGCCAGCTGCTGGTCACTGCTAACCTCCCTTCTGTGTCTAGGAGTCCACCGGTTCTCAATACTCCCTACTAGTAAAGTCAGACAATATGACCTTGATTTCTTTCAGTCAGTGCAGAGCTTAGACCAACCCATGCTACAGTGTAACAGCATGCCATAGTGTGACAGCACACTATTCCTTTCAGGGGTAAGTTTTCTATGGTGTAACATATCCTGTTATCCATCTGGTTATCCAGGGGTGAAAACTTGGTTGCTTTCACTTTTTGGCTAATGTGACTATCTGGCATCCTCTTAGAGCTCCAAAATGAAGACAGCGAAACTGCTAGGGGTAGAGGGGGCTCAACAACAGCCAGACCAGAGGCCAGAAGTAACAGAGCACAGAGCAGGAGGGAGCCTGTGGCCTGAAAAGGGCGGGCAGGAGCCAGCGTCCATCCCTGAGTTGCAGGATACATGTTCGGTGGTTCCTGGGATCCTTTCCCATGCTGAGCCCAGTCCAGCACGACCTTGACCTCAGGGTAACTAAAGAAGAGGCCTGTCTGCAGGGTGGACAGAGAAAGGGGCTCTGGCATAACAGAGATCCAATTCCTACAGCAGAAGAGTGAGGTGCAGGGTGTGCAGGGGCAATGCAGGCCTGATCCCCAGTACCACCGGGGAACCTGGCTCTGAGAAAGTGCTGGGAGAGGAGAGGAGGGGAAACATAGCAGATGCTGGACAGCAGGTCTCTCCTGCAGGGACAGAGAGCATTCTGGGGCCAGAATGACTACTAGAGAGCCTTCAGTAGTTCCCTGGTGAATCAACAAAAGAATGCCTAGGCAAGCAGGGACAACAAACCCATGTGATTTCTATAGCAGACCAGGATGGCCTTAGTTCAAGTCCCACGCAGGAACGTGACCCAGACAGGGAATGTTGCATACCCAAGAGGCAGTGTGGGAAGCAAACCTAGAGCAGGAGCCAAGCTCCTGACCCTGCACTGGTGTTGCCCACCTAAGCCAGCCACGGGGCACACCCCAGCTGTGAGATATCTGGGGCTGCACTGCTCATCTGCACCACGTCCCTGTGGCTAGTCTTGGCAACCACTGTAAGACAAACTGCAGGGCTCTGGGAAGTGAAGGGCTCTCCCACACTCTCTCCTTTCCTTCAGTAAAATGTTCGCTGACCGCTGCTTTATGCCAGGCTCTGCTGGGTGCCCTCCCCTCTCTGTGTTGGGTCCCATCCCATACCTAGGGATTGTACAAAAACAATGAGATGGCAGCCACTTGCAAAGATCCTCAGGGCTCACTGAGGCTGCCAGTGCCAGGTGACAGCCTCTAGTCTGGCTCTCAGCCATTGTCAGTCAAGAGCGGTGGTCTGGTATCATGCCAAGTGTGCTACTTAGGCCCGGAGCAGCTAGACTCACCTTCACACAGGAGTAGATCACGGACACAAACACCACCAAGGCCAGCAGCAGGAAACAGGTCAGGTAGAAACTCAGCATGAACACGGAGCTGAGGGAAGAGAGGGAGGGAAAGCCACAGGCCTGGGGGCAGACCTGAAGTTGTTCCACTTCCCAAGCCCACTGCTCAGTCTTTTCCCCTCCACCCTCGGAAGGCCCTCGGGGGTACACTGGGCCCTGCACAGTTCAGTCTGCTCCTGCCCTTCCTAGCCCATCACCTTCCTGAGAAGAACCTCAGGCCACAGGAGCTAGTTGAAGAAGCAAGAAATTTGTGACCAGCATTCTGCCTAACTCTCGGTTTTTCACAGGAGGGCTTCATTTAGCCTGAAAGAACTCATTTGTTAATTTGTTTATTTAAATTTTAGGACCAGTAAGGTAGCTCAGCAGACTAAATGTCTGCTTAGGCAAGCGCTGGGACCAGGATAAGATCCTGGGCACCACATGCTATGCCAGCCCCGCCCCTGGGCATGCTGAGCTGGTGACCAAGTCCAGTGTGGTGGTGCATGCCTATAATCCCAGTGCTGGGGAGGGAGGAGAGGCTGAAAACAGGAGGATCAGTACAAGTCCTAGCTGCATAGTGAGACCCTGACCAAATATATTAAAAAAAAAAAAAATTGGGGGGGGGTGTACTAGGAATAGGACTCACGAGCTTGCACTTGCCAGGCAGGCGCTTGTGCTACGAGCTATATGCCTACCCTTGAAGAACTGACTTTAAAATCACCTGGTTATTCCCTCCACATTGTCACCCATGGCTTGGGAAACAATCTCACAGACTGAAAATGGATCTGATGAAGAGCCTTCGCAGGCAGCAATGCATGTCAGCAGCCCAGCTGGCCATTCTGAGATGCAGGGGTGGCGCGTACATTTGAGAAAGAGTACCTGACCTCGGTCTCCTTCCCCCGCCAGGCCTGACTGCAAGTCCTACTCGGTTTGGGCTCCCCTCCCAGCCAGTTCAGTAAGAATAGTGCAGTCTGCCCTGTGCCTCCTAGCAGAACCCTCAGACAAAGGAGTGGCAGCTGACCTGCCCTGTGGGGCTTCCCTCCGCCCTCCTGGGGCTGGGCTGGCTCAGGTGCAGGGCCCCCCACCAGGCCACACCTGGCCTCCAGGGGAGAAAGGCCTGGAGATGCCATAGGCAGGCATTGGTGGGTTACAGACAGCAGAGGCCCAGGGCAGGCCAGGACACCCTGGGAGGACCCAGACAGCAGCTTTTTTCCAGCTTCCAGAGGCCAGCACTCAGCTGCCTTCAACAAATGGAACAAGAAAAAAAAAAAAATCCTCTTCAGAGGAAAAGACCTTCAAAGTGGCTTTGAAAGCTTTTCTAGAGACAGACAGCTAGAGAACGACCTCTGTTTCCACTGCAGCCCTGTGGAGTGGTAGCAAGCGGAGCGTGGAGCCACCGCAGACGCCACAGGGAGCAGGGATGGCCCGCCTCAAGCCGTGCTGCTGAGAGGACACAGCACAGAGGCAGGATTACATCCCACACAAGGGACCATCTGCTGCAAAAGACAAAGCCGATTGCTCACTGACCCCAAGGCTGAGGTGCCCTTTTCAACACAAAAAAATGTGCCAGTTTGGACCCACTAGCTCTGCATAGCCTCACACCACCCGGGTGCAGCCAGTCTGGTTGTCACCTGCAGTCCTGACAATCACAGCAGCCATGAATCTAAGGGCATCTTCTCAATAAGTGTCACACATACAGGCATTAAGAAGTAAGGCAAGCTGACACTGCACCCCCAGCTCTAAAGTACAGAACCCAGTCTCATCAGAACATCAGACTCATCCAAACCGAAACACTGTACGAGTTCACTGACCAGGACTCATCAAAAATGCCACAGACACAAAAGACATGCAAACCCCAAGGGACTGCTTCTCACTAAGCCTACAATTATTTCAAAATAAAAAAAGAGAAGGTGTTGGGTGTGAATGCTCTTTAGATTAAGCTAATGAAACCAGAGGATTTTGAGTGGATCCTGGCTCTGAATAACTCAAGAGTAGAAGATATTTGGGGATAATTCTGGGGGTCTGAATATGGACTAGATATTAAATGATAGTGCAGACATGATAGGAATTTTATGGGTGTGCACTGTGGTGAGAAGAGAAATGCCTACGAAGGCTTCTAGGGACAAAATGTCCTTAAATTTTCCCTAAAAAATAAAAAAGATAAAACAAACATTACAAAAGATTACTATTGTATCTATAGAGTGAATACTGAATATATTACTTTTCTGTATGTTTGAATGATTTCACAATAAAAAGTAGAAACATTTACACACACATATATAAACACTTATGTCTACATACATACACATACGTTCATGTACACACATATACATGCTATGCATACACAAATCAATTATGGTCTTCTGTCAGGTGTGACTCCAACATGAATGACTATTTACTGAACTCCACTTCCACTGCCCACTGCCTTTGAAGTGGCTTCTGCCTCAGCAGAGCCAGTCCTCAGCAGGGTACAGCCATGCCTCTTCATGACAAATCTTTAGAATCTGAAATTCATTCTTGGACACACACAGTAGTGAAAACCTTTATTTCTGGAAGATATATCGATAGGGGTGGGCAAGACAAGATCCAAGGGGCACACAGAAACCTAGCGTGATTCTGTTGGGCAGTGTGAGAGGGGTGAGATGACAAGGTGGCAGAGAGAGTTTCTCTTATAGCTGAGCAGCCCCAGGGGGATGTCTTCCCCCTGGGTGTGACCATCCACCTCCCCAGATCCCTCGTTTGCTAGTCCCATGGAAGACACATGAGGAGCCCTTGCTCCCTGCCCAAGCAGCCTCAGCCCAGGCACCCTTTCTACTCCCCCAAATGACTGTCGCCACCCTGTAGGCCGAGGCTGGGAGGGATAGGATACTTACTGGGGCACGATGGTGATCTGGACGGAGCAGATGAAGAGGAAGACGAGCGAGGCGCACGCCACATAGGCACCGAAGCGGTCGTCCACCTGCTTGGAGTACTGACAGGAGACACCCGGCTGAGGGCCAGGGCCTGGTGGTCTGCTCCAGTGGAGATCTTAGCCCCAGGGCAGCTCACTCAGCACAGGGAAGACCCCATAACCAGAGCAGGCTTCAGATGCCAAGACATCAGTCCAAATCCTGTATGTTGAGACTTGGACATGTGTCAAACCAGAAACCATGCAGGTTGAGCCCCTGGCCAAACACCCATAAGGCCACCAAAAAAGACACCTATCTCTGTGGGCTCCCTCGTAGCAGCCCATAAGCAAGAACAAGGTGCTCTGTTTCTGCTCCTGAGATGAGCAGCCTCGGGCTCAGGGAGAGTCACTACCAAGAACTCACTGCCAGCCCTCTCCTCCTGTGCCCCCAAGTGGTCTCACTCATGGAGGTTGCCGCCTGAACAGCTACCCAGAGCAGGGGGCACTAAGTCCTCCTCCTTCCCTTTCACAGCCCTGCTCTGCTAACCAGGTCTGCCTTGCTTCAAGCTGACAAGCGTCACCCAAGCCACCTGGCCTGTGCGTGGGAGACCCTATGAAGCCTTGCCCAGACCAGTGTCTGGCTCTGTCACCACTTCACTGGGTGACCCAGCACAATCTCCCATTATCACTGAGCTTAAGCTTCCCATTTACTCAAACTTCAAAAAGAGGGGAGAAGCCAGGTATGGTTGTGTACACATATAATCCCTGCACTTGGGAGGCTGGAGGATTACCAAGAGTTCAAGGCCAGCCTGGACTGGCAAGACCTGGTCTCAAAAATACATAAAAAGAAGAGAGACACAGAACTTAACTGCTTCCTGAACTCTAGCACTAGAGGTCCAGTGCCTGGAGCAGTAATGACAGCAGCAATAATAATAACAGTGGCAAACAGAGACCAGCAGTTATGAGCACCCTTTCTGAGGTGGGCACCTTTTTACATCTTGCACAAAGAGAACACATTTAATCCTTACTCTGGGCCCCAGGTGGCATGTTAAGTAACACTATTCTCTTCACCAGAAAACCAAGGGGCAGAGAGCCTGATTGATCTCTTCTGACCAAGGACATCTCCCTAGGGCCTCCGTCTCCTGGCAGCACAGCACCATGGGAGGAGAAAACAAGACCACCAGGTTATCTCCCTGCTGCCCATGCCTGGCCCCACACACCTTCTTCTCTAGGTCAGGCTCCCTGAAGGTCAGGAGGAACTTGCGGACGTGCTCGGAACGCAGCCTGTCGATGCTCCTGGCATCAATGGCCCGGCCCAGGAACTCGTCCACTTCATCCTCAGGGTTCGCACTCTCCTGTGCATTCCTGGGGGACAGAGGCACCTGCTAAGATGTGCCGACCACCAGGATGAGAGGCCTAGCAGCCACCCAAGTCAATCTTGTCCAGGGTGGATAACTAGGGACCAGATCATGTGGATCAGACAAGAAGCTCCCAACCTGACAGTTTTGTTTTGTTTTGTTTTGTTTTGTTTCCCCTGTGATCCTGTTGAGTTCAGGGCCTTCATGCTAGCTACTTCTAACCTTCTTAAAATTTTTATTTTGAGATAATGTCTAAGTCACTGGACTATCCAGACTGGACTCAAACTTGAGATCTTCAAGCCTGAGCCTCCCAGAGTGTTGGGATTCAGGCCAGCTGCTAGACGGCCTCTCCGGCATTGCAACTCATTAGAGTATAAGGACATTGAAGGATTCCTAGAAATTTCACTGATTCCCTGCAGCTCAACCTCTGCTATTTACTCCCCAGTCACATCACCTCATCCAGAGGGTGAGATGGGAAGGCAGGACAGCAACCACCTTACCAGGCTCCACCTGGGCCCTCGGACTGGGCTTGGGCCTTCTGGGCAAGCAGGCTTCCTGCTCTTCGGGTTTTTAACTTAAAAGCCTGATTTCCCAGGGTGGAACTGGGTCCTTGAGCAAAATTTCTGCCAGCCCTGAGATTGGAGGGCAGGGGTGTGGCCAGCCCTACTGACCCATGTATAAGGTCTATATTCCTAAAGGAGTGTGCACATGTGCATGTGTGTATATGTATGCACATGTGTGTGCAGTGGAGATGAGACAGGCAGTATGGGAAAGGGGTCCTGGAGTCTTGGGTGTCCTGGCCTGTCTAAGGCCAACACTGGCCACCTGACCCTTTACTGAGTCCTCTCTCTCTAGGCTCAGCCTCTGGCCTGTGTTCAGTGGGTGTGGGGACATCCCCACACTGCAAGACAGCAATAAAGAAGAGCACAGTACTCACTTATCTTTGGGGTCTTCAAAACCCTAAAAAAGAAATGGAGAGAAGGGCAACATAAGAACAGAGAGCCCTGCTTGGTGAGGGACCCCAGAGCAGCAGGCGGCTCTCCCACCTCTGCAGTCAGCCAGATGCTGGGAACTCCTCTCCGATCCTTCTCCTCACCTCAGCAGCAATGCAGCCAGCTAACTAAGGACTGAAACCTCAGAAACCATGAACGAAAACCAACTCTCACCCCTTCGCGCTGACCCTCTCAGGCATTTGTCAGAGCAGCAGGTATCTGTCGCAACACCTTATACATGGGTCAGTAGGGCTGGCCACACCCCTGCCCTCCAGTCTCAGGGCTGGAAGAAATTTTGCTCAAGCTGACCAACACAGCTACCTCCATCCCAGCCTAGCCTCCCACCAGACAGGCGGGGGTGGGCTAGTAGGCTGCGCTGAGATGCCAGTCTAGTATGAGACATCATGCCCTCTAGGATAGGCTGCTGTGGCAGCCGCTGGACCCTGTTTTCTACATTTTCCTGCTGGAAGAAGTGATCAACCCCCAAAGACCTCCTCTCCCAGTTACAGCGTTCACTGCTGAAACTGTCAGTGATGAATACACCTGCCAACTCAGGGCTCACAGCCGGAACTGCCTCCGTTCAGACTCTGAGATGAGTTAAGAGCAGCTTATACCAAATGTCACTAAAAATACTTCCCAGGGACTCTGAACAGGGCATGTGACTTACCACCAGGGCCCTTCCTACTTCCTGGCTGTGTCCTCTTCCCTCTCTACCTCTTACCCCTCACCTTCCCTCACTTCCCCAGTACAGTCTCCAGCTCCCCAAACCCTCCTCTTTCCCTTTCCCTGCTCTCCTCTTGGGCACTTTGGGTAAGGGAGCCACAGTCTTTAGGAGCTTATACAAGCACTGGGTCAGTGACAATGAGAACCACCAGTTCTTGCTCTGTGGAGGACCTTGGGAAGGGAGAGTGGTGGCTGGAGCCCTGGTTCCAACGGCCACGTCTGTGATATCTAAGTTTAAAGCCTTAGGGGAAGTCTTGGCCTCTCTAATCAGCTCCTCACAAACCATGTCTCTCAAGGAGCCTGTCTGTCATCACTGTGCCATCTTCTGTTTGCTAGAAGCAAGAGTGGAGTGACGGGGGTGCCCAGCCAGCCCCTCCTTTAGGGCGCTGGCTCTCGTCTTCATGGTTGCCAGGGAGTCTGACTCTCCTTCCTTCCATTCCGCCTAAACCAAACTAGATCCACAGACCCTAGGCAACATAGCCACATAGTTCCCAGCAGTGGCCTTCCTCAGTCCTCCCCCAGTGTGGTTGACTGCCCCTTGGAACAGGTGTCACTGGCTTCCCGTCATCCCCTTTCTCCTTTCTATCCCCAAATGCATGTTCCCATCACTGCTACACAAGCCTAGCAGTGCATCTTCCCTTAGCCTGGCCTAGAGAATGCAGGGATGTCTGGGGCATATGTGACTGAGGCAGGCAGGGTACCTGGATGATGGGACAGCCTTGTGCAGGCCGCACACTCCCCGAGGAAGACAGGAGTCAGTAGGAATGCGGCGTTTCTCAGCAAAGGGAAAAGGGGACCGACCACAGGGCCTTTCCCAGAAAGCCCCTGGGATGGTTTCTGAGCAACAGAGCCAGAAGAGGTATCTCAATGGCCTGGGAAATGCGGTAGGTACTGGACAAGGATCCAGTAAGCTGCTCTCCCCTAGCCCCCTGTCTCCCCAACAATTGTGCAGAGACTCTGGCACCCCTTAGTCTGTCTAGAGAGCATGCTCCCAGCTGTACTACAAACTCTGGCGGGGGAGGAGGCATGCATGGGTTTTATCACTCTGTTCCCAGGCCAAAGTCAGCAAGCCACAGATGGCTGGGTGCATGAGGAGGCACCTCGGCTAGAGTCAGGCACGCCAGCTCCTGGTCCCAATGTGGGGGTGAGCCTACTTCTGCTTTCTTCTATGGCTCTCCAGAGTCTTCAGGCAACTTGGTGGGGTGCTCATTCACCCCTAATACCTAGAGCGACCCTGTGCCTACGGCGGCCACAGCCACTCACCATCCGCTTCATCTCCTTCGACACCTGATTGCCACCCAGGTGGTTGTAGAAAGGGCGCTCGGCCCCCCAGTGCGGCGGGTTGTGCCCAATGGAGTTAGTTCTCTGCCGGTTCATCTTGGCAATCATGGCCTTCTCTTCTTTCTGGAGAGTGACACAGACACATGAGCTTGCAGGCAGAGTTGAGGAAGGAGCCCAGGAGGGGAACTATTTCCGTCCCTCCTGCCCTTGCCTCTGCACAGCCCCTGAGCCAAGGTCTCCCAAAACCTTTAGGCTCCCCCAAGCCAGGCCCTGCGGCCAGCCAGACTCCTTGTGCCAGCCCCAGCCAGACCACAGAGGCAGCAGATGAGGAGCACACAACTGCTTTGCAAGGAGATCTCTCCCCACAAGCCTAATCACAAGAATCGATCCTGGCACCTCTCAAAGCCTGTGTCACCTCCACCCCACCCAAGATCTTATTCCGAAGCACCAAGCAGAAGTGGCCCTCCCTGTGCTTCCTCTTCTTTCCACTGTGGCAGGGACTTTGAGGATGGAGGCAGGTGCTGGGCCCTTGGCAGCCCGGCCAGCACACCAGTTACTGGCAAGAGGCCTCACAGCAGGCTCCACTTAATGGAAGAGAGCAGAGAGCAACCTGGAGGCTGAAAGCATCTAGGAGCCGACACAGGGAACAGAGACCTGAGCTCCAACCTCCACTCTGCTTCTTTACAACAGGAGGTTTTGGCAGAGGGGCAGCAGGACAGGCCCAGTCAGGATGAGACTTCAGGGCTGACATGTCCGTCCAAAAACACATGGACAATTGGCCAGTTACCCAGAGGCCAACCATGTCCCAATATCTGTGCTGCCTGCCCACCTCTCTGCCTGTCTTTCTACCCAAATGAGGACCAAAGATTGAGTCAAGCTGTCTTGACTAAACTCCCTCATTGACCCATCAGATAGGGGGCTCAGCTCGCTTCCACTGACACTGTCCCTCTGCTTTTCTCTTTGCTTCCTCTTTTCAGGACCATCTGTCAACCAGGAAGCCAAGCCCCAGGGAAGGAGGCAGGTAGCAGGAAGGTGGGCCGGAGGCTCTGGGAACCAGGGACAAGTGAAGCCATGTGGGAAAGAGCCCAGGAGGACTTCAGTCCACTCAGTCTGGCCCAAGAACCAGCCAATGTTTGCCAACGTTCACTGAGACAGTTAAGCCATGGGGACCTGCCCCAGAGTACCCAGACTCTTCTGCTCTTCTTCTTGCTGCCTATGGAGAATTTGATGACAGGGCAAAGTGCCCCTCAGACATCCTCTCAGGTGCCTTCCCTGTCCTGCCTCCCCCTGGAAACTGACCGTGGTCTCTTCAGTCTATCACCTTAGGAAAAGAAGCAGGAAGCTTTTCTCTACCAAAGGGCACTGACCAACAGACTGGTAGGGACGACTCAGAAGTAAAAGACAGTTTAATTTAGGGAGAAATATAAAGTGTTCTCTTCTTTGGCTTTGAAAATTAAGAACACAGAACATGACACTGTTAAAAATAGAACACTGAAGTCTGCTAATAATTGAGTTTTATACTTGGGCAAACGTGGGCTGAGACAAAAGAAGAAGAAAGAAGCTAGGAAGAAAAAGGGGGGAAAGGCAGAGGTTCAAGAAACAAAGTTATGTAGATCCAGGACAGACACTGATGAGAGGAGAGGGGAAAAGGGAAAGGGAGGGGAAATCAGCCTGGAAGAAGGCAAAAGAAAAGAGAGAGGCAAGGCTAAAGTACTCGTGTGCACAGGTTCCTGGGGGCTTTATCTCTGGCCTGCAGCCTTGTGAGCATTGCTGCTAACTGGTCGGAGGCCTCCTGCATTTCTTTTTTTTTTTTTTTTTTTTTTTTGAACTGGGGATTGAATTCAGGACCTTGCACTTGCCAGACAGGCAATTGTGCCCCTGAGCTGTCTCGCCAGTCTTCCTCCTGCATTTCTGCAACACAGCAGAATGAAACAGGCCCTGCCACCAGCCTTGGCAAAGCCTTTCACTCTGAGGTCCTTTCCAAGACGCAGGAGCCACAGCTGCATGAAGAGCTCACAACTTTACTTAGGGGGAGAGGGAGAAAAGCAGAGAGCAGCAGGCCAGGACAATATTCCTCCCTGGGGGAGAGACACACCCGCCCCAGCCTGACAGACCCGCTTCTGGGTGCAGCGCAGGATGAGGAAGGTCTCGATGCTGTGCTCCTTGAGGTAGGCATTGCGCTCGCCCCCACAGCCTGGCTCCACCTCGTAGTCCCCATTCAGGTAGTTGAGTGTGGCCTTGGTGATATGGATCCGCCTGGGGCAGGGACATACCAGAAAACACAACCTCAGACCTCCAAATGTCCCCACAAACCCAAACTGCAACCTCCACTCAGTCATGAATGAATCCAGGGCTCCAAACTCAGGCTCCGGTGTACACCCCACACTCGCACTGCCTCCCTCTGTACTGTCCAGGTGGCGCTTGGGTTGTTTCCATCTTACGCCCTGCTCCTAGCAGGGTCCTTCTGTCAGCCCCAGAAGTCAGAGACTCTACAGACCTCCCACTCCTGCTCAGTAGCCTGCAGGGCCCTCTGACAGCAAGTCTGGGCCCAACCTTGGCCTGGTGTCTGTGCTCCACAGGAACATTCTCCTCCCTGCCTCTTAAAGGCTAGTCCTTGGGGATATTGTGTCCTCCCACACTGCGTCCCTCCTGGCCTGCATCCTTCAGCAGGGGGCTTTCCCTACCCTTCTTCTCTGTGCCATTTACCAGGGCCAGCTTGTGCTTCCCCCACGGTGCCCTGGCTGCTCTGGGAATGACTACCCCCCTTCAGAACTCTACTTCTCTCATCTCACAGGCCAGAATGCTTTGTGAGCACCTGGACAAAGGGGCACAGCGGCTCCTACCACTGGCCCAGGGCGCAGTGTACACTATTTGACAAATGAGTAATTTCTGCTTCAACTTTGCCCCCAAGGTGGGCACTGCCCATTCCACCTCCCCAGGACAACCCCGCCAGATGGGCCTGGGTAGGAAGAGAAGTCTGGGCCCCCACTCACCCTGCCTTGCCCCCGGCCTCCATGTGATTGGCCAGCGTGACGTCGTTAGACCAGACGTCGAACTGCCACTTCCTGAGACCAAGGACACCGCAGTGTACTCGCCCGCTGTGAATTCCCACACGCATGTTCACGTTCACCCCTGTCACCTCCCGGACCAACCTGGGGATGGAGCAGGGGTAAGGCTGGGAGAGGGTCAGGGACCAGGCACACAGAGTAGGGCAGGCTGGGCATGTGGGGCTGAGGCATCAGGAGACTCGGAGTCAATGAGGCACTGCTCTGGCCCAAGCTAAGTGGAGCTAAATCTAAAACAGTTGTGGAGCTCGGTCCTGGGGCTCAGGTGCACAAATCTGGAAAATGCTATTTCTTGCCTTGGCCACAAGGTGGCGTGGTGACTCACAGTAAAACAAAGTACCCTCTCTGGCTACTTGAAGTCAATAAAAGAAATGCAAATATGCATTAGCGACAGCTTGAAGCCATCAGAAAAGTTACTGCCACTGAAACCCCTATCAACTGCTCCATGCAAAAGACAGAAAAGGCTTTTGGGTTATCTATTCATTGGAATTGCCCACATTGCTGCTCTGGTGATAGCATGACAAACAAAGGGTGGCCAACTGGGTTTTGAGGGAGGACATTCCTTCTTCCCACTCAGAAAGAGATGGAAGCTGGGAAGGCATAGGGGTTCAGGGTGCAGTACCTACAGAACAGCCCCAGTGCTGCCACCTGCACTATGTACACTGTAGTCCCCAGAAAATGGGTTGGGCCTCCCCTTACAATCTCCCATGGAGTAGGCGGCAGGGTAGAACAGGAACAGCATCCCTGTGCCTAGGGCCCAAGGGCTGCAAGCAGGAGCAGCTGCTGAGGGCAGACACAGTTTATGCTTTGTAGGGACTGTGACCTTTCCGATGCCTTGGGAATGGGCCCAGTAACCTGGCTGCCTAGTGGGCAGGGCCACCTCTGTCCTCCCTGCCTCTCATCCCACCCCTTCGGTGAGCTGACACCCACAGTCAGGGACATGTGCAGTCAGTCATCTCTCTTGTCCTGGGGTGCAGCTTAGGAAGTACCACTACCGCAGCCATCCTTTCTGTCCACACGGCCTCACTTAGGATGATGTATCTCATTCTGTCTCTCTTACATGCAGCTGCTCTCCAGCCTTCTGTGGAACCAGCTGCCCTCCTCTCAGCAGTTGGCCCTGCTTACCATGTCTGGTGTATAGACACTGCTCATGTGGAGCCTCAAGTGTCCTAGCCTCTCACCCTCAACACTGGTTCTGGGCTAGGGACTCTCTAGCCTAAGCACGCAAGAGACACTTGGGAAACAACCATGGCACTTCCACAGACCAGGTGAGCTTCAGCCAGCCACTTTGACTGCTGACCTTTCCATTTGTCATTCTCTTGTTTCTAAAGTCCAAAATTTCTGAACCTGGATAGTCTGTACCTGCTCCCTGGGCTCATATGCAAGTTCATGGCTGTCAATGACCCAGGGCTCCTTTCACCACCTGTGATGACCAACAATAGTAGCATTACTGTTCCTCACAGGAAGGGAGGAAAAATGGAACTCTATAGGACTGCCAGGAGCCTGGGGAGCTATTCAACCCTCCTCCATCTGGGAGGAGGTGCAGGGGCTACTATTTTCTCCACCGGCAGGAGTCTGAGAAGGCAGGAGGTACTGGATGCAGCACAAAGCCCCCTCACCTGGGGCCTAGAGCCCACTTGCCCTGTCTCCTCTGAGAAAAGCTGCTCTGTCAGGGCAGAAGGAGCCCCAGAAGGCACAAAGTCTGAAGGTTCAGACCCAGACTGGGAGAGGGTATAAGGCCAGGACATCGTCAAGAGATAGCTTTCCCTCCATTTCCCTGTTTCTCTAGCATCTGGTCAGCCAGTTAGCTTTACTCAGGCTGGTGGACCATGCTCCCAGAGCAAACAGGCCTGGAGGTGGCACTTACGAGATGGCCTCGATCATGTCCATGCCCATCTCCACGCAGCAGTGGGCGTGGTCAGCCCTGGCCTCAGGCAGCCCTGAGACACAGTAGTAACAATCCCCCAGGATCTTAATGCGTAAACAGTGATTCTCCTGGAAAGTAAATTCATTTTCATAATTAAAAATAGTGGGAAAAAGAAGTGGGAGAGACAATACCAAGAAGCAAACAGATTCACTCTGTGCCTAGAATAATTTGTCTGTTAGGGCGCTGAGCACAGATCCTGTGCCATACTAGAGCACTGCCTGGCCATGACTGGGCCTGTCAGGAGGTCTGGAAGGAGGCATGGCAAACAGGATGACAGGCCTCAGAGAGGCCAGGAGCAGGCAGCTCTGGCAGTGTGGGAAGGCGCCTCTTCAGGTATGAGCACTCGGCACCCCAGGAACACATCTTTCCCTCAGCCCAAGCTTCTCTCGAGCTTCTCTGAAGCAGGCAGGAATGATCTTGAACCCAAACCTCACCTGACCCTCAGCCTGTCTGTGACAAGAGTTCACCAAACCAGTGAACCAGTGCCAAGAAGCCGGCAGAGCTGAAGTACCTAGTGCTGCTGCCGCCAAGTGACAGGTGCTGCAGGGTCCCCTGGCAGGCCACCAGCAACCCCTACTTGGCAGTTAGGTGGAATGTCACTAAGTATCAATTATGAGCAGCCTAAATCTGGCTCCCAGAGCTACTCCATGAAGCCAGCACATCTCTGGGGTTCAAACGCCCCCATAACCTGGATTCACATGAGATGTGCCCAGGCACCAAGCATGTCCTATCTGCCTTGCTCAAGCTCAAGGGCTCAAGGTCCCATTCAGCCACGCAGCAGCCTCTAGTGCACAGTCCCACCCCATGACCTACACGCCAACTGGGGCCATGTCCACATGTCAGTGGGCTGTGTTGTTTATCACGCCCTGCTCTGAGATGTGGCTTCCAATTTGTCCAAATATGGGGGCTTCTTTTTCTTGAAGGGGTGGCATATGACTACCTGTATGTCACTTTCATTCTCTTATCACTCTGGTCAACTTCATCAGGAATGTGGCTGTGGAGGCTGATTTACTCCGAACGGAAATTCGGGGTGGGAGGGGCTTGGACCCAGTGACCTTCAGGCCTTGCCACCCTCTCCCTGCACACGTCCTCATACTATTGGATGACTGATGGACATGAGGGCACAACCACAGCATGGGCAGCCTGTCTGCCTGTCACTGGCTCCCGACAACAGCTCTGAATACACACCTGTCCTGTGCCCGCCCTGGGTCCCTGACCCTGAAGCCTGAGGTCAGAGTGACTCACCGCAGCCAGCTTGTCAAAGCGGGCAAAGAGCTCGTTGAGGGTCATGACTAGCTCCTGAGCAGTACACTGGGATGCCAAGCTGGTGAAGCCCTCGATGTCAGCAAACAGGATGCTGGGGAGACAGCAGAGGAGAAAGACCCTGCCACATGACGTCTAGGTCCCCCAGATCCACATGGTGAATCTCAGGGTTAGGAGGCAGGGCCTCTGGTAGGCAGAGGAAGACCGCACAGACCCAGGCAGCCATCCCAGCACACAGGTTAAGATCGCATGAGCAGCTTCCTGGAGCTGGGCCAGGGGACAGGAGGAACAAACGGCTCTGTGCAGGTCACCAAATGGCCTAGAAACATGACCTCCCTGAAGCTCCTGGGCACCTTCCACCTGCCCTGGGCTCCCACTAGCCGCTGAAGAACAGGAAGGCAGGTGGTATGCAGCAGGCCAGAGAGGAGGCACTCAGAGCGAGCAGGTCTCTGGGACCTATGAACTCCCAACAGCTTCTGCTGCACATGTGGGAGGCGGCCACCTGCATTCCCACCTTCTGTCACTCTGTCACTGACTGTGCCTTCTGGAGGCCTCTGCCCTCCCACCCCAGCAGACTGGCTGTGCTGTGGTCCATGCTTCCTCATGTGTCCTTGGTGACTCTGAAGACCACTTCATGGCCCAGAACAACATGGGCCAGCAGGGAGGTACATGTTCATCAACTGGCTTCCACTTGAGAGCTCCTCCTGGTCATAGGCCCAGGCCCAGGCCCAGGCTGGTGGCCTGCTCTCTGTCTCTGTCACTAACACCAGCCTGCTGTCTACTGCCAATGTGGGGGCCCTAGGCTCTCTATCCTAACTGGCCACAGGATCTCCTGCCTTCCAGACAGCTTCAGCCCCACTCCACCCAGGGCATTTCTTCCCAGCTGTTTCTCCCACTGCCAGCAGGCCCTGCGACTTAATGAAGTTGTCAGCATCTGGCTCGGCTCCCGCACACAGAGCCACTTCCTGCGGCATCTCTGGACATCTCTAGTCCTGGGCGGCTGGCACTGCTGACAACCAGCAGCTCTGGTTCCTTGTGGTCCTAGGCATGAGTGGGCTGCACATCCTATACTCCATCCTGGGCCAGACACCTTGGAGATACGTTGCAAGAGCCCTGCTCCTATGATGCTGTCCCGAGGGACCTGGTGGCTGGGGAGCAGGGCCTCAAGGGGCAGGAATCACCCTTGGTGTGTGCACTGGGCAGCCAGAGAAGCTGGGCCTCTGTATCAGTCAGCCACCTCTTCATGACCTGCAGGGCTGTCCCCTAAGGTGCCCCCCCCCCCCTTTACTCCACATCCTCCAGCTTGGTCAGCCACTTGGGCTCCTGGCTGTGGTGAAGTGAAACAGAAGCAGCACATCATCACATGCATCAGGTGAGTTTAGCACCACTGAGTGTGACTAGACACCACAGGGCTGCTTTCCAAGGGGTGAAAGGAAGCAGGTTAGAGTGGAGCCCAGGAGCTGGCAGCAAGTCCAGGGCCGTCTGAGGGCACCAGCTGGGACAGAGAATGGGGGAGTAGCCAAGTAGAAGGCACAAATCCTACTGAGAGGAGTATCTTCCCCGAGATGGCAGCACCCTCTACTCTGGGGAGGGGGGACACCTTCTTTCATCAGTGGGGCCCCCGAGGAAGTGCCCAGGAGCTTGCAGTGCCTGGGATCAATGCAGTCCTGCAATCCACTTTGTTAGCCTCAGGGCCTCTTGCAACCCCATCCCCCTCCACCCCAAATCCCACTGTTTCGTACAGCTGTGGACGTTCGCTCTGCAGAGTCCTGACACACTGGGGACCACCCTAAACAAGAGGCACAGGGGAGAAAAACACAGCAGCATTCAGTGGGACACTGGAGGTTTTCACTTTCTTCTCTGTACTGCCCATAATTTCCCCATTTTTCTAGAAGAGCATACATCCTTTGTATAGTAAAAATGTTTGCTTTTCAAAAATAAATCACACCTTTCTTGTAGGGCCCAATGCAGACCCATCCAATCTGACATGCTCACCAACTTTCCCAGTACTGAGCCACCCTTCCTATGCCTGGATTTTCAACAGAATCAGAAGCACAAATCCCAACTGATTCCAAATGTGTCAAAGACACAGCCAGACATGGTTAACCAGTCAGTGTCTCTGTGTGGCTTTGCGCCCTCTCTATCGCCACAGGATTCCCTATTTTGAGAGCAGAGAGCTGAAATAACGTCCTTGCTGCTGCTGACTGCATTCTCTGCAGATCCGCACTCTGCATCCCAGGTCAGGAACAGGCTTCTGTTGACTCCCACTGAGGACGTGGAGAAACTTGAAACCCTCCATTGGAAGGTCAAATGGTAGAAATAGGGAAAACAAGATAGTGGTTCCTAGAAAACTTAAACTCAGAATGGTCCGATAATCTAATAATCCCACTTCTCAGTATACACACAGGAGCCCTGGGACATGAACAGGAATGTGCACACCACACAGCAGCATTATTCAGTGCAGCCAAAAGTCAGAAGCAACCCACGTGTACAACCCTGGCTGGCTGTGTATCACACACACACACACACACACACACACACACACGGCTACCACTCCACCTTCCATCAGAAGGATGGAAGTCCTGACACATGCTCACCTCGTGGGCGAAGCCTGACGCCACTGTTTTAAGTGAAATAAGCCAGCCACCAAGCAACACAAATTCTGTAGGAGTGCAATTACCTGAAGCATCTAGAGTAGCCAAATCCACAGAGAAGAAGTAGCGTGGCGGGTCCTAGGGGCTGGGGTGGGGCAGGCATACTGTTTTTTGTGGGGGAAGGTAAAAAGTTCCCAAGAGAGTTGCACAATACTGTGAATGTACCTAATATCCTAGATTAAGCACTTTAAAATGATAACGTTTAAAGATCATAAATGTTACACAATGTTTACTTTTTCTCACAACTAAAATAAATATTGATAATTAAGTAGTTTTAAAAGGCTCCAACACTGGGACCCCATATCCTTCCAACAGCCCCCATCTTAGTGAACACCCAGTATTCCCAAAGGAGCAGGGACCGTGTCTTTCCCATAGTCACCGTCTGGCACACCGTGGCAGCCCAGTAAATGTTTGCGGAGTGGATAAAGTGACAACGTAAAGAACAGAGTGTTCTAAGTGCACTTTCTTCAACTCGGTACCTGAGAAGTGCAGGTGCTCCAGGCAGCTTGCCCAGGGCCAGGTAGGTGAGGCTGTGACTGGAGCAGTTTCCACCCGCCACCCACAGGGGGCATGCTTCCCTCAAGGTATAGGAGTGTCTCAGTGCCCGCACATGGTCATTGTAATTCTGGACCACACCACAGCTGAGCCAGACACCAGAACAACCTGGGGAATGCAGCCAAGTCCTTGAAAAAGACAAGAGAGGAGATAATAACCTTAAAAGGGGAAGACAGGAGGCATTAGGGAGAGAAGGATCGGAGGAGAAAGGGAGTGGGTGAGGCACCCAACCCCAGGACCCTGTACATTGTGTGTGTGTGTGTGTGTGTGTGTGTGTGTGTTTGTGTGTGTGTGTGTGTGTATGCATGCACACATGCCTGTGCACGTGAACACCGTTATTTTACTCCTAGGCCAAGAGTGGTAACCTTTCCACAGGGATCACACCTGTACCCCAGGGTTCTGGGACCCTAAGAATGAAGCTTTGACGCCAGCTGATTAACCAAGCTACTACACACCACCCCCTGCCCCTCTCCTTCCTAAACCTGGGACAGAGGGAAGCCAGTGGGGACAAATGGAGCTCTGGGAGGACTGTGCTTCTTTGGCAAGGACTGGAAACTCAAAAAGGCAGCCATCTCTCCCTTTGTATGAAGTAGAGTCCGGGATAATCTTTCACCATCCCCTCCTCTTGAAACCCAGCGGGGGCCCAGCCAGGTCAGGTGTGAAGTCACAGTACTCAGAATCCCTGCTGAAGTGCGGAATCCACAGCTTTCCCTGCCCCCTTCCCCCACTCCCACCTGGCCTTAGCTCTGGCCTGGCAGTCACCCTGCCTGGTGCCCAGCTAGCAACCCCAGACAGCTCTGGCAGGCTGGGCCCCACTTGCACTCGCTATCTCATAGGCCTTTCCTCACTACTGTGACATGACTGAACCCTCAGCTGTTTAAGAGCTGCACCCTGCAAAGTCCACACACCTAGGGCACTGCCTTGCTCCTCACAGAGGGCCTCACACAGGCAGGTATGTGACAACTTGGTGATTTATCAACACTTACGTAGTGCTTCTTCTCTAAAGGACAGCCACTTCCCCATGTCAGAGAAGATGTGACACTTACATCATACCCCTTCAGTCCCCGCCCTGAGGGGCAGAGATAACATTCCCATGGAAGAACACATTGATCTCCAGGTTACAGATGGTGAAAGGAGGCTCAGCCAAGGAGAGTCCTCCAAGCTCTCAAAGGTCCAAGGTGGCAGTGCTGAGCATGCATCAGTCTCTTCCATGCTGATGTTCGTTTTGCTCCATGCCATAGTGGGACTGCAGGTGAGGCTGACTAGGCAACCCCTAAATGCATCTCTGCCTGTCACCTGGCACGTGGTATGGTACCTTCTCTGGTGGCTCTTCCTCCAGCTCCTCTGCAGTTGGTTAGTCTCTCTCCTCTATAAGGCAGAGCTCACAGAAACATCTATACCCCTGCAGCTTGACTCTGAAGGAAGCATGTGGCACAGTCTTACCACTCCCCTTTTCCACCTTTCTGCCACCGTGCACTGCTAGCTGCAGAGAGGAGGTATTTGGGACAGGGGTAGGGACTTGAAGATGCAGGCATGATATCCTGGCAGAGGCAGAGCCTGGCTGAGCTCCAAAGGGAGTGACATGATCCTCTGTCACCAGATATCAGGGGAGAGACCTCTGGGGGGTACTCCTTGTCAGGAACCACCTGCTGTGAAACTCCTCTCCAGACCAGGGGACCACGAAACCACAGAGGGTGGCAGCCCTGTCTGTACTCTGTTGCTGTCCAAATCACACTATCAGTGGCTAGATCCAGGCCCAATCCCTCACATGCGGAGTTGATTTATTGTTCTGGTGGCCTTGCTCTTGGGGGACTGGAAAACAGCATGTCATCACACTCTGTAATGTTACAACCCCGAGGAGATTTGATGAATATGACTCATCGCCTTCCCAGCTCCCAGCAAGAAGTCCCAGGCCTTTCGCTTGGTGCAAGTGTGGTAACGATCATGACAATAGTACCAGCAACTCCTGCACCTCCCACTTATTGATCATCTATGTACCAAGTAATATGGCATCCACTTTCCCATATTATCCCATTCATTCTTTACAACCCGACCAAAAAGGTACCTTGCTGTGCTGCCTGGAAGACCAGCTGCTTCAGAGCAGCTCAATGCCTGTAACTTGGTCTGGTCACACCATCAGGCCATAGCAGAGCCTGGACGATGTGCAGGATGCTTAACCCCAGAAACCAGGCCAAACTTCTATACCCACCTGCTCCCCAAAGTACACATATGTGTGGTCTGTGTGTGCAGTATGAGGGAATCAAACCCAAGGCCTCCACATGCCAACCAGGGGCTCACCACTGAGCTACATCACTAGCCCTCAACACTGTTTTAAAATTAGATGTTGGGGGAGGGGGAGATAGTTCCATGGCACAAGTGCTTGACTGTCAAGTGCAAGGTCATGAGTTTAAACCCTGGTCCCGGAAAAGAAAAAAAAACTAGATGTTGTTCCTTTACAACTCAGCACTCAACTCAAGCTGAAGTCCCACCTGACAACAGAGATAGTAAGAGGTGGGTCTTCACCCAGGGCTGTGTGCAGAGCCAACAGCTGGAGCAAGCAACCCTGGTGGGATACTGACACATGACTGCTGCTCTGGCTTCTGATGTGCACCAGCCACCTCTCTCCATGAACATTGTGGGCTCTTCATTCTCTCCTTTCATCTCTCTCCTGATTGCTACCATTGATCCCAGCATGTCCCTGATGTTCAGGCCCAGGCCCTTCTGATTAGGGCACTGCCCTGTGGCCCACCCTGAGTCACTGCCTCTGTGAAGGAGATAGGAGAGGCGGATGCCACCCTGAAGTGTGCTATGCTTTGAGTTTTCACTGTGATAGAGGCTTTCATCAGCCGCTCTGACTACACCCCTTGTGGATGGGGACCCCGAGACAAGAAGCAGGTGGATGCCTGTCCAGAGGGGAAAAGGCCATGGCAGGAGGACAGGGGCTGGACAAGGAGGCCAGGCAGGCCAGTGGTGTAAGCCAGGCTGAGAACCTATGCCTTCAGTGCCAGGCCACTTCTGAGCCACAAGTTCCTGGATTTTCCTAGTGCATGTTGGCATGAATACTGTGAAAAGCTCTGCTAAGAGCAATCAAGTGCACATCTCCATCCATACTGCAGGGGACAATGCCAGGCCAGGGGGTAGCATACACAGGACCAAGAGAGAAAATTCCACAAAGGGCTGCTCCAGAATTTGGTTCATGTGTGCTCTCCAGTCATCCCTTCCCACCCAGAATTTGAGCTGCTAGAATTTGTCCTAATAGGGAAGGCTGCTTCTTTATTATGTCCCAGGGTGGGGACCCCAGACTTTAAGGAGCACCACTGGCTCCTGAGTCACATGGACATACATACACACTAGAAGCCAGATATTCCTGCTTCCTCTCTTTGAAGCCTCCTTCTGGGCCAGTGCTCCCCCAAACTGCCTTCCCAGAGTCAGCATCCAAACTCCTTGTTATTATGTCACTACTTCTGCTGAGAGTCAGGCTAGATAAACACTGTGAAGTCAGAGCACTTTCTAGGCATAGCTCTCACTAGCTGTGGGATCTTGGACAAGTTATAAGTTATCTGTAAGATGGGGATACTAATACCGCCAATCTCTTATAGTTGTGCAACTTGAATATCAGAAAGTACCTAGAGCCAGGCAAACACTACCATGCTATAATCCCAACACTCAGAAGATTGAGACAGGAAGACTACCATGAGTTTTAGGCCATCCTGGTCTACAAAGTGAGTTCAAGGCCAGCCTGAACTGCAGATTGAAACCATGTCTCAAAAAGAAACACACACACACATATGTAGTGGCTGAGGAAGGTACACTCTCCAGAAGTGTACACAATGACTACTGGGGACTGTTCCACTGTGTGAGGACTAAGGCAAACCAAAGGAAAAGCAGCTTGGCACTGCCTAAGAGCACTGACACCAGCAGGCCAGCCCCGAAGCCACTGCCCACTCTGGGTCTGGCCCTCAGGACACTACCTGGTCCTGAGCTGGAGCAGGAGCTGCCTTCCCAAGAGCAAGAGACTGCTGCAGGCCATGCTGATGGTGCCCTGCAAAGCAGCATGCTGGGCTTCAGGAGGCTGGGCATGCTGGGAAGCTGAGCATCAGCATGGGGGCAGCCACATTTTCTCCCAAAGCATGAGAGACAGATGGAGGACACAAATACAGAGCTGACAGTTGCAGACCCAGGGCACACTTGAGGTCCAGGCAGTTCCACTCCTTCACATGAAAAAGAAACAGTGCTGCCCGAGCCAGCTGCCATCAACCTCACCTTCATTCAGTCTGCCCAACTCACTAACTCCCTTTATGGGAATGCAGCCCAAGGCCCTGTGGTTCAGAGGATTCAGCTTAAGGAAGAAGCACCCACAGAGAAAAGCACCCTCTCCAAGCACCCAGGGGCTGCTTTTCTGGGCCCCAGGGAAGGTTGTTGGGCTCTCCAGAAGCCATGCTAGATGAAGGCCCCTGGATCACTCCATGTTCCTAATAGAGTGCAGTTTTTGCACTCTATTAACCGACATCTGTTTGCACCGCCCTGCTGTCAGCAACTTCTGTCTAGAGAGGCACCAATACACAGCGAGGGGGTGTGGGTTTTGAAGTATGCCAGCTTGGGTGCACCCTGGCTTTGCCACTACTGGCAGGGGACCTATCAAGGCTTGCAGACATGCTGAGCTTCATCTACACACCAGAATTGCCATCCATACCCGCCCTGCAGCGGCACAGGGACAGTGGTGGTAAGGTGACAATGCCTGTCCCACTCCTGCTATGCCTGGGCATAGAGGGCACACAAGCTACCCAGGGACAGCAGAGATGGCAGCCAAGGTGCCACCAAGATCCCAGGCCAATGCTTTTAGTCCCTCTTTTCAGGCTAGTGTTCTCCTAGCAACTGCTGTTAATTTTCTTTTCTTCCCTTCAATATCCTGTCCTATAGCCTTGCTACCCCCTTCATCTTACAAAAACAGTTAAACTGTGCACAATGCTAACTCACTCAGGATTGGAGGGGCAGTGCTGGCCTGCTCTAAAGCCCAAAGCCTCCAAAGCCCAGGCCACCCTGCTGGGCTGTGTCCCCTTAAAAGGAAGAATGAGGGGTGTTTGCCCTGCTCTTCAGTTTTCCCACCCTGCTGGCTGGCCCCTCTCCCAGCCTCACCCTTACCTCACATTGTCGTGCTTCTGGATGTAAATCTTATGGAACATCATATCCTCCTGCTTGGCATTGATGTCTGCTTTCATCTCCATGGCAACATGACGGGGAAGGACTGACAGCAGCAGCCGTTCCTGGGGACAGAATGCAGAGATTCAGAAGCAGTCTACTTCCTTGAGAAGTTTCCTCCTGCCCACACCTGTGCCCCTGCAGGCAAGGCTCCAGGAGACCTCTTGGGTTCTTCTCAGACTTGAGGCACTAACACCTCTGGTTCCCATCAAGGCAGTCTGGTTCCCATCTCCCTGAACACACTCTAGTCCTTCCCCAGGCTCCACCATGCTGCACCGAGAAGGATATTCCTGGCAAACCTGCCAGTGTTGAACAGAGCACTGTGGGTTAGAACCTGCAATGCTGTGTGACTTTGGGCAAACCACTGACCTTCTCTGAGCCAAAACAAGATGGGGATATTGATAGCATCAAACAAGTTTCATTTAGTCCCAGTCATCAAATACTTATTACATATCCACATGTTCCAGGCATAGTCTTGGTGCCTGAAGTCACAGCCATCCTTCTTCTCAAAGCTTGCCGCCTCTTAGGGACAGGGTGCTCTGGGGTCACTGAGCAGGGATGCCATGACTGAGGCTGAGGCAAGTGCTATGAGTGGAGAAGGCTTTGTGGACACTGGGGATGGGGGAATTCAACTCCACAGGGGGTTGGGGACCCAGGCCAGTGAGGGACAAGCTGACCTTGAAGTACAAGGAAGTCCAAGAATTCCTGCATAGAGTACCTGGCTCTCCCTCACTTGGGTGAGGCTTCCTTGGGGTCAGGGGCTGTGTCTTCTCTAGCACCATAGCCCAGGGCCTGATGCTCAGGAAATGGGTAACTTAGCGAAAGATGCAGCTCTCCCCAGGTCTGCCTGGTGTCCTCATCAGGACACGCAGCCAGGAAAGGCCATCTCCTATTTGCCAAACTCAGAAAATAGCCACCTGTGAGTGCAGGTATGAAAGGCCAATTTCGTGACAGAGGACAACCACGAGAACATGTGCTGTAACTAGATTCACACGAAACATTCCTTTCTTGTCACCATATCAGGCAGGGCTGAGGGCTGGGTGACAGCTGCAGGCTGGGCCCCATTCTAGGCCCCCTCATCACACAGAACCTGAACACCATGCCAGGTCTCTCCGCACTCTTTCCTCTGGGAGCCTCAAGATCAAACACAACACCACCAGCCTCATCACCACCCCCACGCCTAAACATGGTTTGGTAAGTTTCTCCGCCAAATCCCTGTGGATTTGGTGGCATTTGCAGCTGGCAAGAGCCAGAGCAAATAAGCTCTGATGAGCTGGAAAATGGCCTCTGACCTAGAGAGGGGGAGTGGCTCAGAGGTCAGAGGGGCCAGGCCTGCCATAAGGGGAAGCAAGGTGCCCAGCCAGAGGGTAGAGCCACTGGGCCTGGACAGGGATGGAAAGGGGCTCTTGAGGGGGTTGGCCTGGCGTGCAGAGTGCCATAGACCGGAGGTGAGGTAAGCTTGTCGACCAAGGACAGCAGAGGACACCAGGACACTGCTGAGCCAGGCCTCCTTCAAGAGGCTGGGCCAGGAGTCCAGATGGGGCCAAAGAGTGAATGGGGACAGTTGGGTCTCAGATTAATCTAAGTGGGACACCTGGCAAGACACAGTGGCCACAGAGGCAGTTCTGGAAAGGACATGGCGGGTCTGAGGAGGACCTGGGGACACTTTAGTGTTTCATACCTCATGTGGCCATCTGGGGGGTCACCAGCCACAGAGACCACCTAGCATACTCCAGACAGTCAGAGTCACTCATGCAGTGAAGCTACCCTGCAGCTGGCCAGCCACAGCATGCACTCCGCTGCTATCTGGGCCAGCATCTCCGTGTCCCCATGCTCAGAGGTGACTGCACAGTTTCCATCTGTCTGGGTCCTAATACAGCATGTGACTAGGAGCTTAGGGAGAAGGACCCTCTGGTCTGCTGGACCTCAGCCCACAAGAGTCCTGCTTGGTCCACACAGGGTAAGAGACCCATAGCCCTGTGGACTGACACTGTCACCCCTGGGCTTGCTGCCTTATCCCAACTTCCTGTCTAGGAGCTTTATAGCTCTACACTACTCATCAGCAGACCTCTAACCGGTCCACACACAGGTGAGGGAACAGTGATGACCCAGATCTGAGTGGCAGCAAGACCCATTCCTCAGAATGGGAACAGCTAGAGCCCTAGAGAAAGCTTGGCCTGAGTCCATGGCTCTGTGAATGGACAGCCTTCCTGCACAGGACAGACTGGGACAGTTAAAACTATCTTCCTTTTCTGAACCCACCTCACCCAAAAATGAGCAAAAAGGAAGAACCAGGTGTGTGGGTTGCCATGGGACAGGTAGCACCTGTCCCCTCTTCTCTCTTGAGCACCCTGGAGAAGTAAAGGAAAGGCTGACCGCTCTCACCTCTCTGAGTCATGGGGGTCCTGGGAGGGAGAAGGAGCCATCCTGCAGCGTGGCTTGTGCACAAACCACAGAGCTGATTGAGGAGGCCTCAGGAGGTCATGAGCAAGGTCAGGGAGAGCTAAGGACTCCCACAGAGAGAAGAATGCTAGGCAACCCCAGGGAAAGCACCTGTCCATCCCAGAGGTGGCTGAGCAGCTGTGCCAGCCGAGCCCTGGAAAGGGAGCAGAGTTCCAGGACATGCCCACTGTTTTGGGGCTACTGGCCCAGGAGGCCTTCACTCACCTGCTGCTGGTTCTCCCGCTGTGAGTGGAGCCGGGCCTGGATGCACTCTCGGGTCTCCTGGAAGGCCTGCCTCTGGGAGACCTCAGCAGGGTAATGGGTGCAGACACCCACGATGTTGGTGCAGGAGAAAATGAGGACATTGGAGACAAGCTGCAAGAGACAGGCAAGGACAATGACTGAGCTCCAGAGCAGGCCCCAGCCACTGGAGGCTAATCCTGATCATCCCAGCCCACAGCCTAGCAAACACACATCTAGCCAGCAGCAAACAGGTGCCAAGAATCTTACATCAGCTTGTTACACTTTAGATCTAAAATGTTCCCCCATAAAAGTCTCATACGTTCAGAGGTGGGGCTTTGGAAGTAACTGGAGCACAAAGCCATTATACTCATTGGCAGATTAATCTACTGATGAATTAAGAGATGGCTGTGCTGTCAGGGATGGGGCCTGCACGCAGGAGGTGACTCACCCAAGGCATGACCTTGGAGGACACCCATCCCTGGTTCTGGCACTGTTGCCCTGCTGCCCAGACACCATGCCCTAGGCAACTCTGCTCCACCAAGCCTTTCTGCCAGATGCTGCTGCCTTAGAGCCAGCTGACTACAGACTGAACCCCCTGAAATTGGGAGCCTAATTAAGCCGCTCCCCTTCATTATAGCCTTTAGGTACTGTGAACCACCAGTGGGAAAGCAAACTACTGCACAGATGAATACTC